>ML260868.1:2613-28638 GCA_005239495.1 Nicotiana undulata | reverse complement strand
TTATTCACCAATTCACTTGCATCTTTGTATAAAGTTTGCCAATAAAACCCACAACTCAACACTGTAGGGCGAGGAATGGCAAGAATCAAGAATGGTCAATTGCTCTTCCTCAGGGACACACCGACAAATAACCCCATCATTGCAAATTTTGAACAAGTACGACTCATCCCAATTATAATCCAAGTTGTCCCATCTAAGATTCTTCTTTTAGTTAGAAGAGAGCTCATACGGGACATCACCGGTAACAAGAAAGTTGGCAATGTCTGCAAACCAAGGCATGTCTTGCATAGAGACTGAGAGAAGTTGCTTATCCGGAAAGGCATCACTGATCTCAAGGCCATCTTTGGGACGTCCTTGCTCTTCCAACCGGGATAAATGATCGGTGACTTGATTTTCGGTCCCTTTTCTATCAACAATCTCTACATCAAATTCCTGGAGCAACAAGACCCACCTCATAAGCCTAGCTTTTGAATCCTTCTTCGTCATCAAGTACCGGAGCCCCGCATGATCAGTGTGCACAATCACCTTGGCGCCCATGAGGTAGGGCCTACATTTTTCCATAGCAAATACAATAGCCAACAACTCCTTTTCTGTGATGGTATAGTTAACTTGAGCATCATTCAAGGTTTTGCATGCATAATATACGGGATGAAAAATCTTGTTCACCCATTGGCCCAAGACCGCTCCCACCGCCACGTCACTTGAGTCACACATGAGCTCGAAGGGAGAGCTCCAATATAGTGCGGTGATTATTGGAGTGGTAGTTAACTTGTACTTCAACAACTCAAATGCTTTCATACATTCCTAATATAACTCAAATTTGGAATCTTTCTCCAATAGCTTGCAAAGAGGATTTACCACTTTTGAAAAATCTTTAATGAATCTCCGGTAAAATCTGCATGCCCAAGGAAACTACAGACTCCCTTCATGGAAGTTGGAGGAGGTAACTTGGAGATTACCTCGATCTTGGCTTTATCCACTTCAATGCCATTTCTTGAGATTTTATGGTGGAGGACTATGCCCTCCTCGATGGCATTTTTCCCAATTCAATACAAGGTTGGTTTCTTCACATTGGGCGAGAACTTTATCAAGATTTTTCGAACACTCTGCAAATGAGTCCTCGACCACACTGAAGTCCTCCATGAACACCTCCAAGAACTCTTCTACCATGTCAGTGAAAATTGCCATCATGCACCGCTGGAATGTGGCGGGTGCATTGCATAAACCGAATGGCATTCTTAAAAAACCAAATGTCTCGTAGGGACAGGTGAAGGTTGTCTTTTCTTGATATTCTAGGGTTATTAGTATCTGATTGTATCTTGAATACCCGTCCAAGAAATAATTGAAAGCCCTCCCAGCAAGTCTATCAATCATCTGGTCCAAAAATGGCAAAGGAAAGTGATCCTTTCGGGTCACCTTGTTTAGTTTTCTGTAATCCATACAAACCCTCCAACTAGTCACGGTTCGAGTGGGAATCGGCTCATTCTTTTCATTCTGCACCACTATCATGCCACCCTTTTTGGGAAAACACTGAACTGGAGAAGTCCAAGCACTATCAGAGATTGGGTAGATGGCCCCATCATCGAGCCACTTGGTTATCTCCTTTTTGACCACCTCCTGGATTGCCTCATTCAACCTCCGTTGATGTTCTACGGAGGGCTTTGCATCATCTTCATGAATTATTTTGTGCATACAGAAGGCGGGACGTATGCCCCGAATATCAGCTAGAGCCCAACCTATGGCCTTCTTTCTCCTTTGAAGCACTTCAAGTGTAGAATCTACCTGCAATTGGGTTAGGCAAGAAGAAAGTACAACATGAAAAGTAGAAGAAGGGCCTAAAAACTCATACTTGAGGTATGGTGGAAGAGGCTTCAACTCTAAGATTGGTGGCTCCTCGATTGAGGGTTTTGTCGATAGAGTCTTTCGATTTTTCAAATCCAAAGATAGCTTACGGGGTCCATAAGAATAAGAACACATTGTTTAACCAAAGAATTGGATTCTTTGCCAAAGTTTTTTTAAGAAGAACACGGGTTTCTGATAACCAAGAGAATATGAAAATAATTTTAAGTAAATTCGTAAATAGAAAGCAATAAAGATGCACAGAAAGTAAGTATATTCCGATAGTGGTTCGAACGTGTCCTTACAAGTTATATTTTACTCCCTTTTATAGGAAATTTCTTACTATAATATCTACTCTTTTAAGTGATTGAGCATTACTGACTAATAATGGCATTAATGTAACGTTACAATGATTAATCGTAACTGTTGCGTGAATATTATGTAACGTTTGGCTCATTAATTAAAGATCCCGAATCTGCCCTGTATTCGCCTTGATTCATTCTGACCGTGTCTCTTTATCTTCCCAATTAGCTTGACAGGTACGAATGATGGATCTTCATTTAGTTTATGAGTCATCACCTCCGGAGGTATACCTGTCATGTCTGAATGGGACCAAGCAAAACAATTTGTGTTAGCTTTTAAATATTCAATTAACTTACCTCTTCTCTTGGGGCTTAGCCTCGTGCCTGTATGAACTTTTTGCTCAGGCTCTTGCTTGAACAGTGGGATAGCTTCGAGCTCTTAAGTTGGTGTTTTAATATGTTCGTCCTCTTTTGGTTCCTGAATGACATCGGGTTTGGAATCCATGTCCGTGTGTTTTGATGTTGCTTCTGTGGTTATCTGATTCACTTTCTCGTGGCTATCTTCTTTCGTACCTGTTTGGGTGATTTTGTCGTCTTTTGATTCTTCCAGTACCTCTTTATTATTAGAGTGTACCACGGAATTTATATTCCTTGAGGTCTGTTGATCGCCTCGAATATGTTGAATTCCCCATTTGGAAGGGAATTTAATTACCTGATGTAGAGTAGATGATATTGCTTCCATATTGTGGATCCATGGTCTTCCCATGATCACCTTGTAAGCCATGTCGGTATCAATGACTTGGAATTTCGTACTCTTGATTACTCCTTCAGCATAGGTACTAAGCTCAATTTCTCCTTTTGTTATTACCGTAGAATTGTCAAACCCAGATAAGGCTCGTGCTTTTGGGATTATTCGATCCTCCATTAGCATTTCTTCCACAACTCTCAGCAAAGTGATATTGACTGAGCTACATGGATCAATAAACACTCTTTATACGTTAGTGTCATGTATAAGTAGAGATATTACCAGTGCGTCATTGTGAGGAAGCAGCAATCCGTTGACGTCTGTTTCGTTGAACAATTTATTGTCTGCTTCCACGTCTTCACGAATCCTCTTCCCGTGTGTAATGGTGAATTTGTTGTTCTTTTGAAGACTACTCCGTCCACTTCCTCTCTTCCGTGTATCACATTCACTGTTCTCTTCGAAGATGGTGGTTTTGGGGGCTCTTGCATGTTCTTCATTTATGCCTATTTTTCTTTTTCACTAAACAATTCTGTTAGATAGCTTTGTTTTAATAATTGTTCTACCTCACCTTGCAACAATCTGCAATCTGATGTTCTATGTCCATGATTGTTATGGAATTCACACCAGAAGTCTGGATTCCTTCTGTTTGGATTCGATCTCATTTCTTTGGGCCATCAAACTTTATCGCCCATGTTTCTCATTACTGTAATTAATTCAGAGGTACTTACATTGAAATTGTAGTCCCCAATTCTTGTGTTACCTCTATCCCGATCCTTTCTGGATCTTGAGGAGGATGAGCTCGTATCTCTACTTGACGGTTTGTATTCTGAACGTGTGTTTTCAATCCTTGAAAGAGTTTCTCGTCCCGCAGGTCCCAAATATGGGTCGTACCTGTTCTTACCTGACCTCCTTTCTGGTTCGAAGCGTCTGGAACTGGTTCGATCTTCAGCTTTTGATTGGGCAATTGTATCTTCTTCTATTCGTAGCTTGGTACTGTACCTGTTGTAGACATCGTTCCATGTCGTAGCTGGGAATTTTCTCAAGCTTTCCTTGAGTCTTCTCGTGGCTTCTGAGCGTTTGTCATTTAAATTGCTTGCGAATGCCGTTGCTGCCCAATTGTCAGGTACCCTCGGTAACAGCATTCTTTCTCATTGAAATATGTCTACAAATTCATGAAGCAACTCCGCGTCTCCTTGTTTTATTTTGAATATGCCTTCCACTCTTTTTTTTGACTTTTTGTGCACCGTAATGTGCTTTTATAAAAGAATCTACAAGATCAGCAAAAGAGTCAACATAATTTTCGGGCAGAAGAGAATACCATGTTAGTTCTCCTTTGATGAGTGTCTCTCCGAACTTCTTGACCAATACTGACTCAATTTCTTGTTTAGTTAGATCGTTGCCTTTTACTCCTGTTGTAAAAGCAGTTACATGATCACAAGGATTGGTTGTCCCATCGTATTTGGGAATATCAGGCATTTTGAATTTCTTAGGAATAGGCAAGGGTGTTGCACTTGGCTGCCAAGGTTGTTGAGAATATCTATCAACGTCAATGGCTTTGATGACAGGTGGTACTCCAGGAACTTGCCCGATTTGATCGTTTTTGTTCCTTCACCTGTTTATGCAGAGTTAGTAATAAAGATTGTAATTCTGGATTATTGGACATACCCGGTCTTTCTTCGAGGGACTCATTTGGAGTATCTCTACTCCCTGAGTTTTCCAATCCGGATTGAGGATTTTCTACAGTTGATGTATTGTTAGGAGGAGGTGTAGGTGACGCGACCCGTAGTCCCCTCATGAAAGCTTTCAAGGAATTGAGTCACATGTTCACTAACCATTTGTTTTACAGTATCTTGTTCTCCTGCTTATTCATTCCCATTGTGATTATTGTTTTGAGTCGTAGATCTCTCTGGGGATTGTTCCTTCGAACCTCGTGGGGATCCTGAAGGTGATGGAACTGGGGTTCCAACCCTATGTTGGTTGTTGTCGTTGACGTTCGACATAATTCACAGAATGTTATTTGGGAAAGAAAGAACAAAGATTATCAGATTCCCGGTAACATAACCAATTTGTTTAACCAAAGCTGTTTTATGAAGAACACGAGTTTCTGATAACGAAGAGAATATGGAAATAATTGTAAGTAAATTTGTAATAGAAAGCAATAAAAATGCGCAGAAAGTAAGTATATTCCAATATCCTTACAAGTTATATTTTACTCCCTTTTATAGAGAATTCCTTAATATAACGTCTACTCTTTTAAGTGATTTAGCATTAATGACTAATAATGGCATTAATTTACTCCCTTACAATGTAATGTTTGGCTCATTAATTGAAGATCCCGAATCTGCCCTGTATTTCGCCTTGATTCATTCTGACCGTGTTTCTTTATCTTCTCAATTAGGTTAAGATTCCTGTATCTGATGATCCCGTGGGTATGTTATTCCGTTACTCTTTACCTCGTACCTCTTTATAGATTCTTGTCCAGTTGTCATATTATCATTGCTCCACATAGATTGCTGAGTCATCATAATTGGTACACGTGTGAAGCTCATTTTTACCAATACAGATAGTCCCCCCACTTACCATTTATTTATCGATTAATATTTGGTAAGTGGATACTCATTTAGAGCGGGAATATTTTGCCGCCGCTTCACTCGTACCATTGCATCCATCTCTGAATGTATGCATCGCTTGTCACTTCCTTTTAATGCCCGTGCCACATGGCATTCTCGGGTTGGTTCTACAATTACTCATCGCCTTTTAGGAATTTTTGCGGTTGCATCAGTCATAAAGTGACAACTTCAATTATGACTTTCACATCACCGGTTTTCCATTTTTTGACGGTTGCCTTCGAGTATAAATACCCGTTCTCCTTTCTTTACTTTCATGAAAAACTTCCGACCTTCTTTATTTATTTGTAAATTCTTCATTCTTCGTAAATATGTCTTCTTCAAACCAACAATCTAGAAAAGTCATTAATGTAGATGAATTGAATCCCTCTTCTGCTCCAACACGGAGTAGGAGAGGCGGTAGTCTTAGGAGCTTAAGTTCTACTCCTTCCAGGGGTTCTTCTTCTTATTCTTCTCCCCCACCTTCTTCTAGGTCTGATATCCCTTCATCTTCTTCAAGTTCTAGGGCTTCTAGATCTTTGTCAAAGAGTAGAGAACATAGTGAACCGCTTCGTGAGCCACGGGTCGATGAGATTGTTCCTGCGGAATTTTGTTTTGCCAATGATAGTCAGGCTATGAGTGCGCAGTTTTCTTCTATGTCATCACATGACAATGCTGACCTTTATCCTACTCAGATAACAGAGGGCTTAGTGTCTCTTGTACGCAGGGATTGTTATTGGAAGCCTGATTTTCATGTTTTTGTTCCCAACAATAACCAAAGGATAACCTCTTACAAGACTGGGTACTCTTTTGTTTATACCTATCCCTTCACATTAGGATTCAAGCCTCCCATCGACCCTGTTATCATCGAGTTTTGTCGATTCTTCAAAGTTTGTTTAGGACAAGTCGGTCCTCTTGTTGGGCTAGTAGTCTCGTGCCTCAGGTATTTGGCCAATTTAGCTTTTGTACCCTTCACCCTTCATCATCTTATTCACCGCTATTCTCCGATGTTGTTCCGCCAAGGAGTGTTTACTCTCGCGGCTAGGAGTAAAAGGGTGTTAGTTACTCCAGATGATGATAAGGATAGAGGGTGGTATGTCCGGTATGTTGCTGTCCCTACTGCAGGTTTAGTAGGTGAAGAAAATCTCCCCTTCCCTGTGAAGTGGAATCTTGCACGTGAGTACAATTTTGCTCACTTTCCTTTTATTGTGTTTTCGGTAGATTATCAGTACCGTGATTGTTTCTTTTCCTTTTGTAGCAACCATGGGAACCGTTGAGAATGTCTCCGGTTTTCGAAATTGGGTAGAAAAACTCTTGTTGATTGCTCCGTTAGAAGAACGCTCGTGGAAGTACCTCTCTATGAGGTTTGGTTGGAAGGTTAAGACCCACGGTAAGTGAGGTATTATTTTTACTTCTTCCCTTTTTGAGCTTTATCTGATCCTTTGCGTTTGTTAGGGTTTTCTGCTCGTGGAATTTCTGCTGCGGCTGTGGCCGCTTCAAGGTTGTCCCTGGCAAAGGCCCAGGAGATCATTGTTGGTTCTTCCTCGTCTAAAAGAAAAGCAAGTGGGTCCAGGACCTTAGAGGAGGAAGAGGAGGGTTTCCTGGTCCATAGGTCACGTAGGAGGAAGGTGGTCTTTGACGACGAGTCTGCACCCGTTGTTGATCCTCCTATGCCTAAATCCAAACTTTCTGCCCCCGAGGATGCAATTCCCTCTCCTGTTCGTGAATCCATTGATCTCCTGTTCCGTCAAGGTTTTGGTACCATTTCCGATGAAGCCCCTCTTGTTGTTTTCTCTCCTCCTGCTCCTAAAGAACTTCCTTTAATTGCTCTCGTCGTTGCTTCTTCTTCTCTGCCTAATCTTCCCGTGGCTCCTTTATCCGCCCCCGCTTCTGTGCCTTCTGTTGTAGAAGTATGGTTTTCCAGCTGGGGAGAGATGAGGCAAGTTATAATAGAAGTTCCAATGACGGGCAGCCTCTTGAAAAAGTCAGGCCAGGCTGATGTATGGTTAAAGTCATTGATAGGCAAGACTGAAAAGTCTAAGCTGGAAAGCCATAACTCCCTGACTTGGATGAACGAGATCGTGCAGTCGTCTTTAAAGGTAAAACTTGCTCTTCTTTCATTTGTACTTATACGTATACTTACTATATCTAATTTATCTTTTCATGTAGATCAATCATGTGGGCATAGAGTTAATAAAGAGAGTCGTTCAGATGGAGCAAACAACAAAGGACTTCCAAATCAAGGCTGATAATTGGAGGGAGAAGTACGAGGGTCTACAACTTGACATGGAGGCAGTGGAGGAGGAAAGTGTACCTTGGAGCAGCAAGTTAGGGTTATGGTAGCAGAACTTGCCATTGAGAAGGCATCTTCGAACCAGGAAGGTAAGGACAAAAGTGTCCTAGAGTCTTCATTTGCAGAGCAGCTTTCCCGTGCCACAGAGGAGATTAGGAGCCTGAAGGCTTTATTGGACTAGAAGGAGGTTTACTCTGGTGAACTTGTACAATTGCTCACCCAAACCCAGGAAGACCTCCGTAACTCTTCAGAGAAGGTCTGGTTCCTAGAAAGATCCCTCATTCCTTTGCAGGCCTCTCACGATGTTGTCGTGGCTGAAAGAGATGAGTTAAGAGCTGAAGCTGAACAGTGGTAGAAAGATTATGAAGCTCTTGAAGACAAAGCAATCGTCGATGTTAGCTGGGCTTATCTAAACGCCCGTCTTGACACACTGACAGAAATAGGCCAAGAGGGTTTTGACTTGGAAGTCGAAATTGCTAAAACCAGAGAGACGATTGAGAAGTCTCAGCAAAGTCAGAACTTTTCTTCACCTGAGGGTGAGGTCCCTGCTGCTCGTGTCTCTCCATCTCAAGCTTCTCCTCCTGCCAGTGAAGACATCCCCCCGTCTGGAAACGTTTAAAGAACTTGGTTCTTTTTTTTATTTGTAACAATTGGTGGTTACCCCCAGTCCCATCGGGGGTAAAGTTGGATCTTGTGTAAATCCCCAACTGACAACTTAGGGGAAATCAATGTATAATTTAATCCGGCTTAGACTAAGTTAACACTTAGTTTATTTTACCGTAATATATTAATATCAATATCAACACGACTTTATCTTTCTTTGGGTTTTTTCTTTACTCTTAAGTATTTGCATGATTTCTTTTTGAGGTTTTTGGTTTACCTCTGAATTTTTGAATTTGCATTAAATAATGCTTGAATTTTTTGAGGTTTTCGGTTTACCTCTGAGTTTTTGACTTTGAATTAAATAATGCTTAGATTCTTTTTACCTTTTCGTTAATAGGTACGATTCATAAAAGAGGGCCCTTTTTTTATCGACACTTAATGAAGAAGACGTCTCAACTTCATAATGGTGTAAATATACAAAAGAGAGATAGGAATTTCACATGTTTTTCTTAACAATGTTTTGAAGAAATTTTTTTGTATCATTTCGAACTTTCATAATATTTTACATGTGTTTGTGTATCGTCCATAACTCATTTGTAACTATTTTTCCTTTCAACAGATTTGATATGAACTTGTATTTCGTAACTGTTTTTCTTTTGCAACAGTTTTTTCGAATTAATACAAGGGAATAACTGTTTTCATTTATAACAATTTTTTTGCATAAATATAAGGGTACAAAATTTTACCTGTAACTGTTTCTGTTTACAATAGTTTTAGAATAAATACAAGGATAATGCTTTTTTCTCCCGTAGCTATTTTTTATTTACAACAGTTTTTGACTAAGTACAAGGATGTGAATTTTTATCCGTATCTTTGCCTTTAACCTAAACATTCGTTTATAGTTATGAATATGTTTTTGAAGGTTTCTGAATCAAGCTTTGTGCTTTTGTCTTCGCCTCTTTGATTTTGCTCATAGTCCTTGACTTGTTTGGGAAGATTCGTCAGGCTTGAGCTTTGAATTTTTTATATTCTTCTTTGCTTCTTCTTTGCTTCTTCTTTGCCTTCCATACTGTATAGTCCCCCAAGTGTTTGAGCTTTGAAGAATGAAATCTCGAGCACTTAACTATTCCTTCCTTGTGGTTATTTTCCTGAAAGGAAAAACATACGAGACTCGAAGGTATATAGTTTTTAGATGATGACTGCTTAACCCTTAAAAACATCCATTAGAAAGTCGTAACCCTAGACCGGGAATTCAGTTACTTCCTCGTGTCTATGCAGGTCTAATATCATCATCTGGTGATGGGTTATCTTTTTGCCTATAATCTAAAAAAGTTAGTACAATTTTAACTGTACAAAATTAAAATCGAATGTAATGATACCTGATCGGGGGTATTCCTTTTACTCAGAAGTAATACTTCTTAAAATGAACATCATTCCAACTGGTTGGTAAGATTCTGTCGTCCATAGCCTCCATCTCATAAGCGCCTTTTCCTGCGATGCCACAGACTTTGTAAGGTCCTTCCCAATTTGGATTTAGCTTTCCTGCACTAGCTTCCTTTGTTGATTGGAAGACTTTTTTGAGAATGCATTCCCCAATTTTAAAATTTCTGAGGTGAGCCTTTCTGTTGTAATATCCCTCTATAATTTATTTTTGGGCTGCCATACGTATTAGTGCCGCTTCTCTTCTTTGCTCGAGCAAATCCAGATTTGTCCTCAACTCATCGTTGTTTGTTTCTTCCATTTCTTTTGTAAACCTTGTGCTTTGTTTGCCGATTTTCACCGGTATTAAAGCTTCTGAACCGTAAGCAAGTGCGAATGAAGTCTCTCACGTGGCTGTTTTGTTGTAGTTCTGTAAGCCCATAATATTGTCGGTAGCTCATTTGGCCAGTTTCCCTTGGATTTTTCCAACCATTTCTTTAGGTTGTTGATGATGACTTTGTTTGTTGACTCGGCTTGCCCATTAGCCACGGGGTGATATGGTGATGAAGTGATTCATTTGATTTGCCAACTTTTGAAGAATTCTGTGATTTGTGAGCCTATGAATTGTGGGCCATTGTCACATATGATTTCCTTCGGTATTCCAAAGCGACATATTATGTGTCGCCATATGAAGCTTTTCACTTCTTTTTCTCGCACATGTTTAAAAGTGTCTTCCTCGACCCACTTCGTGAAATAATCAGTTAATACGAGTAAGAACTGTACCTTTCCTTTAGCTGGGGGAAGGGGTCCTACTATGTCCATGCCCCATTTCATGAATGGCCATGGTGATACCACTAGGTGCAGTAAATATGTTGGTCAATGCATGTTGTTAGCATATCGTTGGCATTTGTCGCATTTAGCTACGAAATTCTCAGCCTCTTTTTCCATTTTGGGGCAATAATACCCTACTCTGATTAGAGTTTTGACTGAGGATCTTGCTCCCGCATGGTTTTCGCAGTGTTCTTCGTTTACTTCCTTCATTACGTACTCCGTTTGATTGGGTCTAGGGCACTTTGCTAAGGATTCTCCAAACATTTTGCGGTATAAAGTATCACGAATGAGGCTGTTTCGTGCAGCTTTCCGGCGAACTTCTTGAGCTGTTTTTTATCTTCTAGTACGGTACCATTCTGCAAAAAAATTACAATTTCGTTTCTCCAATCCTAGGTTAAGTTGTTAAATGTTACCTCATTTTTGTCCTGGTCGATTGCTGAATGAAATAGGTGTATGACAATTGCATTGTCTTTATTTGTTACGTCAGTAACTGCTGCGAGGTTAGCTAATGCATCCGCGTTTTCATTTTCCTCCCTGGGTATTTGCATAACTAGCCATGTCTGGAATTGCCTTGCTATGTCTCGAGCCGTTTCTAGATATTGTTGCATCCGAGCCTCTCTAGCGGTAGAAGTCCCTTGCATCTGGTTCACCACTACTTGAGAGTCACATTTGATCATAATCTGCTCAATCGAGAGTTCTCGTGCCAGTTCAAGCCCTGCAATGACGGCTTCGTACTCTGCTTCATTGTTAGTTACGGGATAGCATTTAATGGATTGTCGTATCTTTTCACCCGTAGGTGATATTAAAACAATTCCCAAATCGGCTCCGTTTACATTAGAAAAGCCGTTAGTAAATAGGGTCCATATGCTAGTATTAAAATCAACGACGAAATCAACTAAAATTTGAGACTTTATTGCAGTCCTAGGCTTATATATTATGTCATGTTCGCATTATTCTATTTCCCACTTAACTAATCTCCCTGATAACTCTTGTTTATGCAAAATATTTCTCAATGGTTACGAGGTCACAACAGCGATTGGATGACATTGAAAATATGGTCTTAACTTTCTAGCTGCCATGATTAAAGTTAAGGCTAATTTTTCTAGATGATGATATCTAGTTTCAACATCTAATAAAGACTTGCTTACATAATAAATTGGAGATTGTTTACCTTTGTCTTCTCTTACCAGTACTGCACTTACGACAATTTCTGCAACGACAAGATAGACATACAGCCTTTCCCCCTCTTTTTTCTTAGACAACAACGGGGGTTTTGATAGATAGGCCTTCAGATCATTGAGAGCCTGTTGACATTCTTCAGTCCATTCAAACTGATTCTGCTTTTTTATATTTGAAAGAATTTAAAACTCTTCTCCGAAGACTTGGAGATAAATCTTCCTAAGGCGGCAATTCTTCCTATTAGTCTTTGAACTTCTTTTTTGCTCGTAAGTATATTGGGTATTTCATCAATAGCTTTAATCTAAGCAGGGTTTACTTCTATACCTCTATTTGATACAAGGAAACTCAAAAACTTACATGATTCAACGCCAAAAGCGCATTTTTCGGATTTAGTTTCATGTTATACCTTCGTAAGATTTCGAAGGTGATTGAAAAATGATGGAAGTGATCTTCTTCTTGTGTTGATTTTAGCAGCATGTCATCAATGTATACTTCCATGGTTTTCCCAAGATGTTCTTGGAACATCTTGGTCACTAGCCTTTGATACGTGGCTCCAGAATCTTTTAGGCCAAATGGCATGACTTTGTAACAATAAGTCCCCTGTTTGTAATAAAGGAAGATTTTTCCTCGTCTAAGGGATCCATTTTATCTGATTATAACCAAAATAATAATCTATAAAGCTTAATAGTTCATGACCTCTTCATCGATCACTTAGTTCTTGAATGGTCCTTGCTTTCTTCTCTTTTGCTTGACAGGTACGAAGGATGGATCTTCATTTAGTCTATGAGTCATCACCTCCGGAGGTATAAATGTCATGTCTGAATGGGACCAAGAAAAACAATCAGCGTTAGCTTTTAAATAGTCAATTAACTTACCTCTTCTCGTGGGGCTTAGCCTCGTGCTTGTATGAACTTTTTGCTCAGGCTCTTGCTCGAACAGTGGGATAGCTTCGAGCTCTTCAGTTGGTGTTTTAATATGTTCGTCCTCTTTTGGTTCCTGAATGACATCGGGTTCTGGAATCCATGTCCGTGTGTTTTGATGTTGCTTCTGTGGTGATCTGATTCACCTTCTCGTGGCTATATTCTTCCGTACCTGTTTGGGTGACTTCGTCATCTTTGATTCTTCAGATACCTCTTTATTATTAGAGTGTACCACGGAATTTATATTCCTTGAGGTCTGTTGATCGCTTCAAATATGTTGAACTCCCCATTTGGAAGGGAATTTAATTACCTGATGTAAAGTAGATGGTATTGCTTCCATATCGTGGATCCATGGTCTTCCCATGATCACGTTGTAAGCCATGTCGTTATCAATGACTTGGAATTTAGTACTCATGATTACTCCTTCAGCATAGGTACTAAGCTCAGTTTCTCCTTCTGTTATTACCATAGAATTGTCAAACCCAGATAAGGCTCGTGCTTTTGGGATTATTCGATCCTCCATTAGCATTTCTTCCACAACTCTCAATAAAATGATATTGCCTGAGCTACCTGGATCAATAAACACTCTTTTTACGTTAGTGTCATGTATAAGTAGGAATATTACCAGTGCGTCGTTGTGAGGAAGCAGCAATCCGTTGACGTCTGTTTTGTCGAACAATATATTGTCTGCTTCCACGTCTTCACGAATCCGCTTCCCGTGTGTAATGGTGAATTTGTTGTTCTTTTGCAGACTACTCCGTCCACCTCCTCTCCTCCGTGTATCACATTCACTGTTCTATTCGGAGATGGTGGTTTTGGGGGCTCTTGCCTGTTCTTCATGTATGCCTGTTTTCCTTTTTCACTAAAGAATTCTGTTAGATAGCCTTGTTTTAATAATTGTTCTACCTCACCTTGCAACAATCTGCAATCTGATGTTCTATGTCCATGATCGTTATGGAATTCACACCAGAAGTCTGGATTCCTTCTGTTTGGATTCGATCTCATTTCTTTGGGCCATCGAACTTTATCGCCCATGTTTCTCAGTACTGTAATTAATTCAGAGGTACTTACATTGAAATTGTAGTCCCCAATTCTCGTGTTACCTCTATCCCGATCCTTTCTGGATCTTGAGGAGGATGAGCTCATATCTCTACTTGACGGTCTATATTCTGACCGTGTGTTTTCAATCCTTGAAAGTGTTTCTCGTCTCGCAGGTCCCAAATATGGGTCGTACCTGTTCTTATCTGATCTCCTTTCTTGTTCGGAGAGTCTGGAACTGCTTCGATCTTTAGCTTTTGATTGGGCAATGGTATCTTCTTCTATTTGTAGCTTGGTACTGTACCTGTTGCTGACATCGTTCCATGTCGTAGCTGGGAATTTTCTCAATATTTCCTTGAGTCTTCTCGTGGCTTCTGAGCTTTTGTTATTTAAATTACTTGCGAATGCCATTGCTTCGCAATTGTCAGGTACCCTCGATAGCAGCATTCTTTCTCGTTGAAACCTGTCTACAAATTCATGAAGCAACTCCGCGTCTCCTTGTTTTATTTTGAATATGTCTTCTACTCTTTTTTTGACTTTTTGTGCACTGGAATGTGCTTTTATAAAAGAATCTCCAAGCTCGGCAAAAGAGTCAATAGAATTTTCGGGTAGAAGAGAATACCATGTTAGTGCTCCTTTGGTGAGTATCTCTCCGAACTTCTTGACCAATACTGACTCAATTTCTTGTTTAGTCAGATCAATGCCTTTTACTCCTGTAGTAAAAGCAGTTACATGATCACGAGGATCGATTGTCCCATCGTATTTGGGAATATCATGCATTTTGAATTTCTTAGGAATAGTCAAGGGTGCTGCACTTGGCTTCCAAGGTTGTTGAGAATATCTATCAACGTCAATGCCTTTGATGACAGGTGGTACTCCAGGAACTTTCCCGATTTGATCGTTTTGTTCCTTCACCTGTTTCTGCAAAGTTAGTAATAAAGATTGTAATTCTGGATTACTGGACATACCCGGTCTTTCTTCGAGGGACTCATTTGGAGTATCTCTACTCCCTGAGTTTGCCAATCCGGATTGAGAATTTTCCACAATTGGGGTGTTGTTAGGAGGAGGTGTAGGTGACGCGACCCGTAGTCCCCTCATGAAAGCTTGCAAAGCTTGAGTCACATATTCACTAACCATTTTTTTACAATATCTTGTTCTCCTGCTTGTTCATTTCCATTGTGATTATTGTTTTGAGTCGTAGATCTCTCTGGGGAATGTTCCCTCGAACCTCGTGGGGATCCTGAAGGTGATGGAACTGGGGTTCCAACCCTATGTTGGTTGTTGTCGTTGACGTTCGACATAATTCACAGAATGTTATTTGGGAAAGAAAGAACAAAGATTATCAGATTCTCGATAACGGAACCAATTTGCTTAACCAAAGAATTGGATTCTATGCCAAAGCTGTTTTAAGAAGAACACGAGTTTATGATAACGAAGAGAATATGGAAATAATTGTAAGTAAATTCGTAAATAGAAAGCAATAAAGATGCTCAGAAAGTAAGTATATTCCAATAGTGGTTCGAACATGTCCTTACAAGTTATATTTTACTCCCTTTTATAGGGAATTCCTTAATATAACGTCTACTTTTTTAAGTGATTGAGCATTAATGACTAATAATGGCATTAATGTAACGTTACAATGATTAATCATAATTGTTGCGTGAAAATCATGTAATGTTTGGCTCATTAATTGAAGATCCTGAATCTGCCCTGTATTTTGCTTTGATTCATTCTGACCGTGTCTTTGTATCTTCCCAATTAGGTTGAGATTCCTGTATCTGATGATCCCGTGGGTATGTTGTTCCGTTCCTCTTTACCTTGTACCTCTTTATAGAGTCTTGTCCAGTTGTCATGTTATCATTGCTCCACATAGATTGTTGAGTCATCATAATTGTTACACGTGTGAAGCTCATTTTTATCAATACACCCATGCCTTGATCTTCATGATTCAATAAGACCGCTTCTATGGGATCCTCCACGTTGATCATTGAGCTTGTGTCATCAATTATTTCCTCGACAACCAGATCCGCAAAAGAGCATGCCTTATTGACTTTCAAACGTAGAAAATGACCTTTTCATCGGCCACCCGGAAGGTGAGCTCACCGGCCTCCACAACTACCAATGCCTTCCTCGTTTCTAGGAAAGGTCAACCCAAGATAATTGGCACTTCATAATCGACCTCACAATCCAATATCACAAAATCTGTTGGCAAGGTGAATTTGTCGACCCGCACCAAAAGATCGTCAATGATACCCAAGGGTCGCTTCATAGTTCGACCCGCCATTTGATCGCTTAGATGTTTCTCTAGGTTGGCCAATTACCAAGGTTTTAAATAAGGAATCAAATTGATTCTAGCACCCACGTCACACAACGCCTTGGCAAAATCTGCACTACCAATAATGCATAGGATAGTGAATGCTCCGGGGTCCTCTAGTTTTGGTGTCATTGAGTGCACAATTGAACTCACTTGGTGGGTCATCTTGATTATCTCGCACTCCATGGATCTCTTCTTTGTTACCCAGTCTTTCATAAACTTGGTGTACCCGGGCATTTGTTCAAGAGCCACAACTAATGCTACGTTGATGGACAAACTCTTCATCATATCTATAAACTGATTCTTAGTCTTCTTCTTAGCAAATCTTTGAGGGTAAGGAGGAGGAATCCTAGGAAATGGAACCTTGACTTTTGGCACAACCCGCTCGGGTTTGTC
Source organism: Nicotiana undulata (assembly GCA_005239495.1). Lineage (NCBI taxonomy): Eukaryota > Viridiplantae > Streptophyta > Magnoliopsida > Solanales > Solanaceae > Nicotiana > Nicotiana undulata. Next base: position 12,153 of record ML260868.1, on the reverse strand, counting down.
AATTACGTGTTCTCTAGACGGGTTCACGTCATTTTGTGTTTCCTCCTCATTGTCGTTGATGTCAATCCTCACTTCACTATTCACCGGTTCTTCAACCACATGTTCAATTTCAATAGGAACCTCATTATGTTTTAAGGCATCATCATCACTAACAACCCTCTTTTGCTTTGAAGAACTAGCCTCGCCACCTCGGCCACTCCTTTTGGTCACCGCCATTGCATGTCCGGTGTTGTTGTTGTTGTTCCCACCCTTAGGGTTCACCACTATGTCACTAGCTAGTGCCTATTTCGGGCGAGTATTCAAAGCTTGTGATATTTGTCCCATTTGAACCTCAAGATTGCGGATTGAGGTAGTGTGGGAGGCAATTTGAGCATCTGAATCCGCATTCTGGCCATATCATTTCTTTATGAACTCTGACCTTGTGATTGATACGTGGGTGGATTTTTGGGTTGTTGGTACATCGGGGGCCTTTGAAAGCCCGACCCCCGATTACCGTTTCCACCCCAATTGCTATTATTGTTCCCGTTTCAATTGTTTTTGTTGCCTCCCCATTGTTTATTGTTGTTCCCCTAATTGCTAGAGTTGTTATTGTTGTTCTAGTTTCCTTGCCTTTGATTGTTCCAATTTTGGTTAGAAGAATTGTTCTTTTGCCCTTGAAAATTATTGGCATACATCACATCTTCATTTTGCTCATCATAGGAATCCTCATGATTGTACCCACTCACTCCTTGCTCGCATTGGTCATTGTTGTTTTGCATTTGATTCCACGTGGTCTTCGCTTGTTAACCAAAAAGATTTACCCCTTCCATAACATGCACTTGCTTTGGCCCTTGGATTTGTTGAAGTTGCGCCTTAGCAAGTTGATTCATGGTAGTGGTAAGCTCGACAATGGCCTGTCTATTGTCCTGAAGCTCTTTATGGTGATTTATCACACTTGAATCACCTTGGGGCACATTGGCCCTACTTTGCCATGCTGACGAAGTATCAGCCATTTCATCCAGAATGTCACATGCCTCATTGTAAGATAGCTTCATGAAGTTTCCCCCAGCTAGTTGGTTGGCCACACACTGATTTGTCGTATTAATTCCCCGGTAGAATGTTTGTTATATCATGGCCTCGGTCATGTCATTGTTGGGACATTCTTTGACCATAGTTCTGTAGCGCCCCCAAATCTCATGAAGGGGCTCATTCGGTTCTTTCTTTAGTGCCTGTTGATACCCAATTTTTCCTCAAAACTATTTTCAAACCTACATATTACTTTTAAGATCACTTTTAATGTGACTGGTATTTTTCCACATTTTTTCGTATTTTTATCAACTCATTTTCTATTTATTTAAGTATTTTTGTAGTCAATAATTATTCGTAAATTATGTTATAAATAATTTCAAAAATATTTCCCAGCTCAATACATCATTTGTAATCCTATTTAATTCTATCAAGATTTAATTATTTCACAAATTAACCAATTAGGCACTATTTAACTATATTTATACAAATTTTGCAACTACGGCCTAATTGCACATTCATGCTATTTTAATTTGATAATTAATCATTTTTATACTTTTATATTATCTTATTACCTTAATTTTCGTTTATGCAGCATTAATTTCAATTTTATACAATTATTACCTATTCTTGTTAATTATTTATCTAATTTTAATGGGTATTTAACAATTAGCCATATTTATTTAAATTCTAGCCTAATTCTAACCCAACCCGTCAGATCTTTAACAACCCAATTCCAGACCCAGCCCAAATCAATTACATACCCGGCCCAACCCCGAATCTATCTAAGTCGTTGATCAAATTAGATCAACGGCCCAGATTCCACCTTCCATAATTAACTAAGACCTACCCCCGACCTCTCATTTTTATGGTCTCTCATTCTCTCTCTATCTCTCCCCGATTCTCTCTAAAACCTTCCCTTGCCTCCCTCCTCCGATGAATCTTGTTCGATGATGTGCCGGAGAATTTCGGCACATTTAATACCATAGTGCTTAAACTATGGCTCGTTTCAAGAGCATTTACCCTTATTAATCATAGAATTTTGGTATTTTGCAGTACACAAGGTGTAAACACTCAAGACCATGCAAAAGAGAGTTAAAGAAGTGAAAAGAGGAGGAAAATGGTCAAATGCGATCGCATATGCAACATGTGAATCGTATTTCAAGCATAGGAATCGCATATCGCAACAGAAAGTTGAGTCAAATTTAAGAAGTGCAATGCGGTCAAATATGCGACCGCATATCCCAAATGCGAACCCCATTTCAACCGCATTTCCATCTGATGTCTGAAGCCACACTGCAAATGCCACGCAAGAATGCGATCGCATATCATTAATGTGGACCGCACATCTCACATGCGATGAACCTCTGGGACCTAGGGTTTTGACATGCGACGGAGAAAATGAAGATGCGAATCGCATCCCTGTTATGCGACAGGAATTCGATCGCATATCAGCCCGACAAGGGTGTTTTGTCTGTTTTTCACCCGAATTTTCTGCCCACTATAAAAGGATTTACTTCGGTGTTGTGGGTCATTCTTGTCTAGATTTTGAACAACATTATCTCATTAAATATTCCTCACCTTTTGGAAGTATTAGAGGAAGGAAGTGGTGGTTAGTAAGCATTCATGACACTATTCAATACTTGTTTTTGGTTATTTATGATGAGTAGCTAAACTTAAACACTGAGGTTGTGGACCCTAAATGGGTGTTATGTATTTGGGTATTTGCCATTGAATATATGCATAATGGGTAGTTGATATGTGTTTACTCTTCGTCTTATATTTCTTGTTAATGGTTGCAAACATTAACTTATGCCATAAATTTTATCTTAGCTTGGAAAAGCGGGTTAGAATTGGTAAGAGTAAATACCAAAAACTCGAGGCATTAAACCTCGTTTAATAGAATCACTTAGGAATAAGTTGGTTTTATTTGGCAAGACGTGATTCGGATTTATTGCAACTCTTTTACATTTGGAAAAATCATAAAGAGGAAATACTATCGTAGTATTGGAAAATCTAGGATAGTTATCTTAAGAATCATTTGCATATCAAGAACTTCCCATTAGAAATATATCATATTAATACCCACGTGCATTACATTTCATGAGAGGGGACACAACCTTGGTTATTTTACCCATATTAATTACATCCTAAATTAGTTTCCCTTGTTACTACTCTTTCTTTAAAATAGTAAACTATCAATCCCCATTTTTTGGTTTACTAATGGAATAGAATTTGGATTTGAGTTAAGAACCACACTGACAAAGTGATATTTTCACACATATTCCCTGTAGGATTCGACCCCAACCTTGTTGGGTTATTATATTTGACTTTGATCGCTTTACACTATTTTAAAAGTGTAATTTGAGCGTATCAAATTTTGGCGCCGGGGAATACGGTTTTGAAATTACTAGTTAGTGTGAACTTCACTTTATATCTTGTTCTATTCCATCACAAGTTGTTTGTTTTGTATTAGTGTCCCACGTGACAATGGCTGAAATTTATGATGAAGAGGAGAATCCTTTCGCCGATATTGAGGAATACATTGATGACTCAAATGCCATCCTCCCACCGGCAGTTGGTGCATCAACATTCAAAGTGGACCATGGGATGATCCTAACGCTCAAGGCAGAAGGATTGTTTCATAACTCAACTGATGATGACCCAACGCAACACCTAAGGAACTTCTTGGGTGTGTGCGCCATGCACAAGTAAAATAACATCACGGATGATGCATTAAGGTTACGGGTGTTCAAATATTCATTGGCGGGAGAGGCGAAAAAGTGGTTGCAAAACTTACCTCCTCAAACCATCACTTCATGGCCCGAGCTTGTTCGAGCCTTTTTGGCAAACTGGTTCCCGGATAGCAAGAAATCTGAGCTTGGGATAGGTTCAAGTTGTACTTGGTGAGATCCCCGAACCATGGGTTCCCGGAACACATTTTGATGGAGAAATTTTACATGGGTTTGGACCCACTCTCCCAATCGATCGCAAAGAATGCCGCAGACGGATCTTTCATGGATAAATCATTTGCTAGAATTACCCAAATTCTAGATAAGATGGCTAAGCACAATCAAGCTTGGCATTCAGAAGACACAACTGGGGGAATCTCTTATGGGACTCCGTCCATTGCCAACATGGTCAAGGAAAATCAAGAGAGAGACCAATTGATTTCGGGCTTAGCAACAAATGTTGATGTCCTAACCAAGATGCTCAAGGAGAATCAAATTAATAAAGTAAACATGGTGGAGGATACGCAATCCATGGGGAGTCAAGATTGGGAGGAAGCTAATTATGTGCAAAATTCTCAAGACGGTTATCGCCAAAATAATAATTGGAGGCCAAACCCGCAAGGGCAAGGCTAACAAAATTGGCGCAATGACCAAGGCGAGCAAGGATCGTGGAACAACAACAACAATTATTCCAATAGGATTTCCAATCCTTATGTACCACCTATAGGACAATATTCCACTTCTTCACAATCGTCAAGCGAGTCTAAGATGGAAGGGATGCTAGAGCGATTTTTGCAAAATCAAGAGAAAAGTGATGCAACCATGAAGAACATGTCCGAAGTGGTGGGTTCACACACCGCTTCGATTCAAAAACTTGAAATGCAAATGAGGGACCTCTCAAGAGAACAAACCCCCAAACAAAAAGTCACACTTCTGAGTGACACGGTGGTAAACCCAAAGGGCGGCCCAGGTGGGTCGACATCTCATTGCATGGCCATCACAACAAGGAGTGGTAAGGTACTCCAAGACAAGAGTAAGCAGGTGGTTGATGTTGAGCATGGGGATCTAGCAGAGGAATCACAGAATGAGTTGCCGGAAGTAGTAGAAGTTGAAAAGGCTCCCTCAGAGAATGAGATTTAGAGGGAAAAGAAAGGGAAAGCAGTGGAAAAGGCGAAGGAGACCCCAAAAGCTCCTCCACCAATTCTTAGGCCTAGCCCTCCATTTCCTCAAAGGCTTGTAAGGCGAGTGAATGATGGGAAGTTCGAAAAAATTTATGAAATCTTGAAGCAATTGTCTGTTAATATTCCATTCTTGGAAGCCTTCCAAGAAATGTCGGGGTTCGCCAAATACTTGAAAGATTTGATTACAAAGAAAAGATCAACGAAAAATGAGGTGGTAAATTTGACTCACCGGGTTAGTCCAATAATTACTACATCAACTGTAGAAAAGAAGGGAGACCCGGGGGCTTTTACTATCCCATGTACCATTGGGCTAAGGGATTTTGCAAGAGCACTATGTGACAATGGTGCTAGTATAAATTTAATGCCTCTTGCTATCTACAAGCAAGCGGGTTTGGGGTTGCCAAGACCAACTAGCATGCGCTTTCAAATGGCCGACCGAACTATAAATAAGCATGTGGGAATTGTTGATGATGTTCTAGTAAAGGTGGGGAAGTTCCTTCTTCCGGCCGACTTTGTCATTCTGGATTGTGCAGTCGACAAGGAGATTCCAATTATCCTCGGGAGACCATTCCTAGCAACGGGAAGAGCATTGATGGATTCGGAGCGACATGAAATCAAGTTCCGGGTAAATGATGAAGAGGTTACTTTCCAAGCAAGCAGAGGATTGAAATTGCCAAGTGCCTATGAAGGGATTTTGGTGATTAATGTGGTAGACGAGGTAGAGGATGCCTTTGAAATAAAACTGGTAGGAGAAAGCTTCCCTGAGGCCTTGGGAGCAATTTTGGTGAATTTCAATGTTGAAGACATTGAGGGTTATGCGGAGATGGTTAATGCATTGGAAGGTCGAGGGTCCTACACCTATGCACCGAAGAAGCTTTCTCTTGATCTAGAAAATCGCGTGACACCACCCGCCAACCCCTCAATCATGGAGCCACCACATCTAGAGCTCAAACCACTTCCGGCACATTTGAGGTATGAATTTCTTGGTTCAAATACTACTTTACCCGTAATCGTGTCTTCTTCTTTGGATGATGTGCAGGTAGATGCATTGCTAAATGTCTTGCGAGAGCATCGGAAGGCAATTGGATGGACCATAGCAGATATTCGGGGAATTCCCGCCAGAATATGTGAACATAAAATTCAGCTAGAAGAGGGGAGCAAGCCAAGCGTAGAGCACCAAAGGAGACTGAACCCCAATATGCAGGGGGTAGTCAAAAAGAAGATTATTAAATGGTTGGATGCCGGGGTAGTCTATCCAATTGCAGATAGTCCGTTGGTGAGCCCAGTGCAATGTGTGCCTAAAAAAGGAGGCATGACGGTGGTCCACAACGAAAAGAATGAACTTATTCCGACGAGGACGGTCACCGGATGGAGGGTGTGCATGGACTACCGGAAGCTGAACAACGCTACTTGCAAAGATCATTTACCTATGCCTTTTATTGATCAAATGCTTGATCGGCTAGCGGGAAGTTCTTTTTACTTCTTCCTTGATGGATACTCTGGCTACAACCAAATCAACATCGCCTTGGAAGACCAAGAGAAAACAACCTTCACCTGTCCTTACGACACTTTTTCTTTTAGCAGAATGCCATTCGGGTTGTGCAATGCCCCGGCCACATTTCAGCGCTGTATGATGTCTATCTTCTCTGATATGGTGGAGGACTTCTTGGAAGTCTTCATGGACGATTTTTCTGTGGTGGGGGATTCATTTGAGCATTGCCTTGACAACCTCCAACAAGTGCTAAAGAGGTGTGAAGAAACCAATCTTGTGCTCAACTGGAAAAAATGTCACTTCATGGTTGATGAAGGAATCGTATTGGGGCACAAAATTTCAAAGAAGGGCATTGAGGTCGTCAGGGCAAAGATAGAAATCATCTCCAAACTTCCACCTCCAATTTCGGTGAAAGGCATCCGAAGTTTTCTTAGGCATGCAGGTTTCTACCGGCGTTTTATCAAGGATTTTTCAAAAATTGCAAATCCCATATGAAAACTCCTTGAAAAGGATGCCAAGTTTTTGTTCAATGATGAATGTCTCAAAGCATTTGAGGAGCTTAAAGCAAAGCTCACCACGGCCCCTATTATTGTCACACCGGATTGGTCTCAGCCTTTTGAGCTTATGTGTTACGCTAGTTGTGTGGCTATTGGTGCGGTTCTGGGACAAAGGCACAACAAAATTCTCCATCTCATCTACTATGCAAGAAAAACTCTCAATGGAGCCCAAATGAACTACACAGTAACGGAGCAAGAGCTTCTTGCTATCGTCTATGCTTTTGAGAAGTTTCGAGCTTATCTTTTGGGATCCAAGGTGATTGTGTTTACGGATCATGCGGCGCTTCGCTATCTGATGGCGAAGAAAGATGCCAAGCCGAGATTAATCTGGTGGGTCCTTCTATTGCAAGAATTTGATTTCGAAGTCAAGGATCGAAAAGGCACTGAGAATCAAGTTGCGGACCACCTCTCTCGCATTGAAGAAAATGGGCACCCAAAAGATGACTTGGACATTGATGATGCTTTCCCTGATGAGCATATTCTGGCATTAACTTCTTCATCGGCACCCTAGTATGCCGACATTGCAAACTATTTGGTGAGTGATTTTATTCCAGAGGGCTTGGAAAGTTATCAAAGGAAGAAATTTCTGAGGGATTGTCGTCAATACTATTGGGAGGAACCATTTATGTTTCGCATCTGCGTGGACAACATTATTAGAAGGTGTGTCCCAGAAGAAGAAGTAATGCCTATCCTAAAGGCATGTCATGACTCCCCAGTGGGAGGCCATCATGGAGGGAGCCGGACAACTGCAAAAGTGCTTGAATGTGGATATTATTGCCTGACTCTCTATCATGATGCACACAAAATTGTAAAAGCTTGTGATCAATGCCAACGCCAAGGTTCCATCTCCAAAAGACACGAAATGCCAATGACCTTTGTCTTGGAGGTTGAAATCTTTGACGTATAGGGGATTGATTTTATGGGGCCGTTCGTTAGCTCTTGTGGGATGAAATATATTCTTGTGGCGGTGGAATATGTCTCCAAGTGGGTTGAAGCCGTTGCCTTGGCCAATAATGAAGCGAAGAGTGTAACCGTGTTCTTGAAAAGAAACATATTCACACGGTTTGGCACTCCAAGAGCAATTCTCAGTGACGGTGGATCTCATTTCTCCAACCGGGATTTCAATAGCCTATTGGAGAAGTACGGCTTCAAGCACAAGGTAGGAACTCCCCATCATCTGCAGTCTAGTGGTCAAGTGGAAGTTTCCAACAGGGAGATAAAGAACATCCTAGCAAAAACTGTTAATGCGAACCGAACCGACTGGTCAAGGAAGCTGGATGCTGCAATGTGGGCATACCGGACAGCATATAAAACTCCTATAGGTACTTCTCCATACCGGCTAGTGTTTGGGAAAGCATGTCATCTGCCAGTGGAGCTTGAGCACAAAGCCATGTGGGCACTCAAAAAGTTGAATCTAGATTGGGATGAAGCTACAAATTTGAGACTAAATCAACTAAATGAGATGGAAGAATTTCGTTTCCATGCTTATGAGAGTGCATCTATGTAAAAAGAGCGGATGAAGGTGATCCACGACAAGAAAATTATGAGACGGGAGTTTCACACTGGCGACTTAGTGTTGCTATTTAACTCTCGACTAAAACTCTTTCCAGGTAAGCTCAAGTCTAAGTGGTCTGGCCCCTTCAAAGTGGTAAGTGTCTCTCACTTTGGTGCCGTGGAATTGGCAACTGAGGACGGACTCCGTACGTTCAAGGTAAATGGCCAACGCATCAAGCACTACTTGGGTACCGACAGTGAAAAGCATGTGGTAGACCAATTGGCTCTACAAGACGGTGTTTGCCCTACTGAGGGATGATCCCCAACAACACCCACTTCGTCGTGCCGCGGCATTAAATCAAGCGCTTCATGGGAGGCAACCCATGTGTGGTAACATTTTTGTTTTATGTTATTTTTTTTATATATACTGATTATCCATCCAGTGTGATGTGCCCCTGAACAGGAAAATTTGGGCCCATATGCGACGCATATGCGATCGCACTTGAGACATGCGGTTCGCATATGCGCCGCAAACCTGAACAGTAGGTTTCTCATCTTTGATGTCTCATATGTGATCCATATGCCCGATATGAGATTTGCATTCGACATATGCGATCGCATTTGAGACATGCGGTTCGCATATGCGCCGCAAACCTGAACAGTAGGTTTCTCATCTTTGATGTCTCATATGTGATCCATATGCCCGATATGAGATTTGCATTCGACATATGCGATCGCATATGAGACCGCATCCAGCACCGGGTAAGTTATTCTTAAACCTCCCTTCATTCTCTTTTAAACACAAAACAACAACAAAAAAGAGAAAAGAGACAACAACAAAAAAAAGAACACCGAACGGGCAAAAGGACGCACATATTTGTCACTGAGGAATCACACACGACTCCATTCACATCCCAACCTAAAACTTAGCAAAGGCAAGTCCTTCTTGTTCCCCCTCTCATGTGCATCTCCATTTTTGCTCACAAATACAAAGGTAGTTGGTTAAATTTGTCAACTAGGTCAATTGTTGCGTATTTAAGGACAAACCTCTGATTCAAATTGTACTGGGGGGGGGGGGG
>MDKH01187198.1:0-20985 GCA_005239495.1 Nicotiana undulata | reverse complement strand
CGAGGAACTTGAAGCCGGACTTGCTGAGGCCAAGGCGGAGATCGAGAAGACCAAGGTCATGGCGGACAAGTCCATTGCCATGTACGGGGCTGATGCTGAGGTTGTTCAAATATAGTTAAGGGAGGATTCCGACCGGGCGCAGTGGAGCAATGATTTGGCAAAGTGCAAAATCCCAGAGGAGAACCTGCTCGAGGTTTTGACCTTTCCGAGAAAAAATGCTCGGGCGAAAGAGCTTGAAGCAGAAGCCAGGCAACTTGCCTCTTTCGACGATGAGGATGATGATGAGGAGGGCAGTCGAGGCGAGTCCGATGGGGGTCCTGAATAAGAAATTTCTCCCGGAGAAGCTGCTCGAGAAGAAGTCAATCCCGAGGAAATTGGCCCGGATCGTAGTTAGATTTTATTTTCTTTTCTCTTTTTGTAAGGCCTTGATTGGTCTTTTGTACATGCTTTTTGATATATAATAGAAAGACTTCTCTTCGAATTCCTTCATAGATTTCAAGTCCAGATATGCTTTCTGTCTTCATCGAAAATGTTGAAACTTTTTATTGCTGTGATAATACTCACTTTATCTCGTAGCCAGAGTAAACCCTTAAGCTTTCTGGTTGTACGAGGGTAAGTCCCGGAGCTCGGAAATACATTCAGGACCTTATCTCGGGTGTCTTGATCGAATCCATAGAGGTATTATCTTTATATCTCTTCGAATGAATTTTGAACTTACAGTAATGTAAACTTCTATGCTTCTATTAAATGATGGGTAAGTTTTGAGCTTACAACAATATACCCCTTAGATTTTTTTGTTGAACCCTCGAGCTATAATTGACTTTATTTGAGCTCGAAATAGCGGAACCCTTGGGTCCGAATCGAGTGAGAACAAGGTCTCGAACTCCAATTGTATCAACCCTTAAGATCTTTAGATTGGGCCGATTTGGCCTCTGATACCAACTTGTCACGGCCCAAACTACCTAGTCGTGATGGCGCCTATCACGGTACTAGGCTAGCATATTCGTATTCAATACATACAATGATACTTTTCAATAATTCACTTTATAACCTTTTTCATCATAAAACTTTCATTCAACAATCCAGAACAAGTAAAAATAAACAGATATAAAAAATAACGGCCCGATCTCGGGTGTCACTAGTCATGAGCATCTACGATACAAGTCTGATAGCACTAAGTCCGATACAGCCTACAAAGAAGACAAGAGAAGTCTAATAGAAATAATCTACTGGAAGATAGGAGGGAGAAGAGCAAGGTTGCGATCGCCCTGCAACTACCTTGCTAAACTCTGAAATCGACTGAGGGTGAATCAACACTCACTCGGACGTCCCGTGACACCTTGATATGCACACAAGGTGCATGGAGTAACGTGAGTACGCCAACTCAATAAGTAACAATCATAATTAAATGCTGAGTGCAGTGAAGAGCAGTAAAATCACATAAAGTTCATAATATAAAGTCTCAAAGAAACAACCAAATGTCAAATCAGTGTTCAAGTCAAAATATCTCGTAAAACTCCAGTTTCAATGGAAAACATGTTAAAATATTTTCATCAGTTTAAATAGAGGCTCAATATAAAAATAAAGTGAAAATAATGATGTCATAAACAAGCCCCTCAGGAAAATATCACTCATAAATAGCCCCTCGGGCAAGCCTCACACTCACTCATGAACAGCCCTCGGGCATACCTCACCATCACGCATGCCTCCCAATCACTCGTTACTCGGCACTCGCACTTAGTAGGTACCTACGCTCGCTGGGGGTGTGTATCGACTACGGAGGGTCTCTTTCAGCCCAAGCGCTATATATCAAGCCAAATCATGGCATCAAATCACTCAGGCCCTCAGCCTATCATAAACATGTTGCGGCGTGCAACCCGATCTCATATCATATCCTCAAATATCAGGCCCTCAGCCTCATTCAATCATAAACCTCACAAGCCACTCGGGCATTTCAGTAACAATCAGGGGACTCATCCCAAAACAACTTTCATATACTTTAAAATAGAGTAATGAAAATGAATTAAACAGTAAACAGGTAAAAATCATGACTGAGGATATGCTTTCAAATCAAAACAGTGTGAGGATAGTAAAAAGACACCCCTAAGGGTCCAAATGGTATAGGCACAATGCCCCAAACATGGCATTCAGTCCAAGTTGTAAGAATTCTTTATAAAACACATAGCTATTATACAACTTTAGTCAAAACATGCAACTCTACAGTTGCTACGGGACGGACCAAGTCACAATCCCTAACAGTGCACGCCCACACGCCCGTCACCTACCATGTGCGACGCCTCAATATTGTCAAATAGTATGAAATCTGGGTTTCATACCCTCAGGACTAGATTTACAATCGTTACTTACCTCAAAGGCTCAAACCGGACAAAACTCTAGTCCACGATGCTCTTGCCCCTTGATTCAACCTCCAAATCCTCCAAATCTATCCAAAATCAGTATATACTCATCAATACACACTAAAGGAATGAATCCCATATGAAATTTATCAATTTAGATCAAAAATCCCAAAGTCGGCCAAACATGGCCCCAAACCCACGTCTTGAAATACGATAAAATTCAGAAAACTAAGAAACCCATTCTCTCATGAGTCCAACATACCAAATTTATCAAAATCCGACATCAAATTGATGTTCAACTCTCAAAAACCCATTTATGAAGTTTCTAACATTTTCCCCCAATTTTCATCCCAATTCTCTAATCAAATGATGAATTCAATGTTATAATCATGTAGTTTAGCCAAAACTAAGTTAGAATCACTTACCCCGATGAATTTCTTGAAAATCCTTTGAAAATTGCCAAACTTGAGCTCTCTAGGTCAAAATATGAAAATAAAACCCTGAATCTCGTATTTGTAGTGCACCCCTCGGATTCCTATTTCGCTGACCGCCAAAAACTGTCGTCGTCGCGCTCGCCACTCTGCGGTCCGCAGAAATCTCACCGTAGCCGCGAACGCCTCCAGCTCTTGCGGTCGCGTCCTTTGTTCCGTTGTCCACGCTAGCCTTCACCGCTGACCGCGGAAATACTGCCTCCCCCGCGAAGTCCTCACGCTGACCGCGAAATTTCGCCGCGGTCCGCACTCCCAACTTTAGAGACCCTCATCACCAACACTAGCAGCTGTTTCCAACAGCTAAACTCCTCTGATAACTATCTGAAACACACCCGAGGCCCTTGGGGCCTCAAATAACCCCACCAACATGTCCCATAACATCATTCAAACTTAATAGAATCTACGAATCACTCAAAACAACACCAAACATCAATCAAATCTCGGATTCAATCCTAAGAACTCCAAACTCCTAAATTCGACAATTGACTCCGAAACCAATCAAACCTTGTCCGAATGTCCTCAAATTTTGCACACAAGTCAAACATGACACCACGAATCTATTCCAACTTCCAGAATTCCATTCCGACCCCGATATCTAATTTTCCACTACCTACTAGAAATCGCCAAATTTTCAATTTCGCCAATTCAACCATAACTCTACTGCAGACTCCCAAATTACATCCAGAACCAAACCAAACGATCTAATACCATACAATACAGTTGAACATCACCTAAAGAAGTAGAAATGAGGGAAATGAGCTAAAACTCTTGGAATGACCGGTCGGGTCGTTACATCTTCCCCCTTTTAAGCGAACATTCGTCCTTGAACAAGTTTAGGAACATACCTAGAGTCTCAAATAGGTGGGGTATCTGCTCCGCATCTCCCACTCGGTCTCCCAGGTAGCCTCCTCCGTAGGCTGGCCTCTCCACTGCACTTTCACTGAAGCTATATCATTTGACTGCAACTTTAGAACCTGCCGACCCAAAATAGCCATTGGCTCCACATCATAGGTCAAATCACCCTCCAACTGAACCGTGATGAAGTCCAAGGCATGGGACGGGTCGCCAACATACTTCTGAAGTATGGAAACGTGAAACACCATATGCACACCCGACAAGCTGGGTGGCAAGGCATGCTCATAGGCCACCTCCCCAATCCCCCGAAGTACCTCAAAAGGCCCAATGAACCGGGGGCTCAACTTGCCCATCTTCCCAAACCTCATAACACCTTTCATAGGTGATACGTTCAGCAAAACCTTCTCTCTAACCATGAAGGATACATCTTGGACCTTCATGTCCGCATAACTCTTTTGGCTAGACTACGTCGTGCGAAGCCGCTCTTGAATCAACTTCACCTTATCTAAGGCATCCTACACCAAATTTGTACCCAAGAGTCTAGCCTCACCCGACTCAAACCAACCAACGGCAGATCTACACCTCCTCCCATATAAAGCCTCATATGGGGCCATCTGAATACTCGACTGATAACTATTATAATATGCAAACTTTGCAAGTGGCAGAAACTCGTCCCATGAACCCCCAAAATCAATGACACAAGTGCGCAATGTGTCCTCTAGTATCTGAATAGTGCACTCGGACTGCCCGTTCATTTGAGGGTGAAAAGTTGTGCTCAAATCAACCTGAGTACCCAACTCCCGTTGCATGGTCATCCAAAACTGCGATGTGAATTGAGTACCTCTATCAGAAATGATGGAAACCGGAACACCATGCAGACGAACAATCTCTGAGATATAAATCTTAGCTAGCCGCTCTAAAGTGTAAGTAGAACCAACAGGAATGAAGCAGACTTGGTCAATCGATCCACAATAACCCATATAGCATCGAACTTCCTCGGAGTCTGTGGGAGTCCAACTACAAAGTCCATGGTGATCCGCTCCCACTTCCCCTCCGAAATGTCCAATCTCTTAAGCAGGCCACCAGCTCTCTAGTGCTCATACTTAACCTGCTGACAATTGAGACACCGAGCCACAAATCCAATGATATCCTTCTTAATCCGCCTCCACCAATAATGTTGTCTCAAATTCTGGTACATTTTTGCGGCACCCGTATGGATGGAATACCGCGATCTATGCGCCTCCTCAAGAATCAACTCCCGAATTCCATCTATATTAGGAACACATCTCCAACCCTGCATCCTCATCACACCGTCATCACCAATAGTCACATCCCTGGAATCACATTGCCGGACCCTGTCCTGAAGAACGAGCAAGTTTGGGTCATCATACTGGCACTACCTGATACGGTCATAAAGAGAAGACCTGGAGACTACGCAAGCCAATAACCGACTAGGCTCCGATATATCCAATTTCACAAGCTGGCACGCTAAGGCCTGAACATCCAATGCTATAGGTCTCTCCACTACCAGAAGATATGTTAAGCTCCCCATACTCTCTGTCCGATGACTCAAGGCATCGGCCACCACATTGGCCTTCCCCGGATGGTATAGAATAGTGATATCATAGTCTTTAAGAAGATCCAACCATATCCGCTGGCATAAATTAAGGTCCTTCTACTTAAACAAATGTTGCAGATTCTAGTGATCAATATATATCTCACAATGAACCCCATACAAATAATGATGCCAAATCTTCAAGGCGTGAACAATGGCTGCTAACTCAAGATCATGCACTGGATAATTCTTCTGGTGGGTCTTCAACTGGCGCGAGGTGTAGGGAATCAACCTACCCTCCTACATCAAAACGCAACTAATGCCTATCCTCGAGGCATCACAATATATAGTATAAGAACATGAAGCTGATGGCAGAACTAACACTCAAGTTGTGGTCAAAGCCATCTTAAGCTTCTGAAAGCTCTCCTCACACTCGTCCGACCACCTGAATGGAGCACCCTTTTGGGTCAATTTGGTCAAAGGCGATGCAATAGATGAAAATACCTCCACAAAGCGACGGTAAAATCCCGCCAAACCAAGGAAGCTCCTGATCTCCGTAGCTGAAGACGGTCTGGGCCAACTCTACACCGCCTCTATCATCTTCGGATCTACCTGAATACCCTCATTGGACACCACGTGTCCCAAGAATGCTACTGAACTGAGCCAAAACTCACACTTGGAGAACTTTGCATAAAGTTTCTCCTCCCTCAATCTCTGCAACACAACTCTCAACTGCTGAGCGTGATCCTCCTTGCTACGAGAGTATACCAGAATATCATCAATGAACACAATAACGAAGGAGTCCAAATATGACTGGAATACATTGTTCATCAAATTTATGAACGTTGTTGGGGCATTGGTGTAAAGACCCATAAAATTTCTTGCTAAAAATAATGCCCGAATGAGTCCCCGAGTTGTTTTTACTGTGGAAATTCCTAAAACGGACCTAATTTGAACAAAAAGTACTCCGGGAGTTAAAGAATCTCTGCCCAACTGAAGGACAACTATGCGGTCCAATCTGCGACCGCATTTCGGTTCTGCGGACCGCATAGTTGTCGCATTATTGCCTTTGATTTTTGGGGACGGGTGTTATGCAACGCACTATGCGATCGCATAATGAGTATGCAGACTGCATAGTAATCGCATACCTGGGAAGATTGTTTCCAAATTTTGGCCCACCTAGGGCCATTCTGCTGTCAACTCTGTGGATCGCATGTCAGAAATGCGATCACATTTCAGGAATGCGATCGCATGTCAGGAATGCGATCGCATTCCTGACAAAATATTTGACACGGGATTTTAATTTTCCAAACTTTTAAACCCGACCACAGCTTCATTTAACCCCTACCTCCTTTCATTTTAATTGGATTCTATACAAGATAGAGAGAAGAAAAAGAGAGTTCTTGAGAGATAAGGTTCCAACATCACTCAAATTGATTTTCCAGAATTACTCAAGCCCGAATATTTTCGAGTAATCAGTCATCTTCTTCGCTAAAAGGTAAGCCTTCACTCTAATTCTCCTAATTTCTCAGATTTTGGATGGGAATAAAGCACTCATGGGTTGGTTTTGAAAAATGAAAGATGAAACCTTGCATGCATGTGAATGTAACTCGGTAACCTAGTAATGGGGGAAACGAACTTGGGTAATTATGCACAAAAAGGGGGTTAGTAACATAAGGGATCTCATAGTGTTTGATGAAATGCTTAATTGAATTCGAGGTTCCTAATCCTTAGTGAAATAGGTGACATTGTGGAATAGATTGACGGTGCCCGATGATCCGGTGAATTGTGATAGAAATTAAAAAGGGAAACTCGACTCCAGGTATGTATGGCTAACTTTAATCTTTGTAAAATCGCTTTGTGGTGTCCGAGCATACGGTACGTGTATTGGTGTGAATATGTGCAAATGGTTGTTCAAATTGTGTTGAAGTGTGAAGTGTATTCCTTGTCTGTCTTTAGTTGATCACCACACTACCATGCTATGTGAAATGATGCTAGTAGGTTAATGAATCCAAGAGTATGAATGTATATGCTAAAGGTTATGTAACAAGTAACGAAAAGGAGTTGTGGTGTGATGTAATTGAACTAAACGGCTGTGAAAATATCGTATATGATTCACTGTTTGGTAAGGTTTATTGTGGCACGATTTGTTTTCTATACATATTGTGGGTTGTAAAGAAGCTATATTCCTATTGCTGAAATTTTCTGTGATTGAATTGTGAACTGTCATTGTTGATATGAGATATGATTGTCTGGTGGGATCGGGTTACGGCCTGCAACAGGAGGGATAAGGGTGATATGTGAGAAGTGATAAGGGTGAGATGTGATTGTCCGGTGGGATCGGGTTGCACGCCGCAACAGAAACATAAGAAATGATTGTGATTGTCAGGTGGGATCGGGTTGCGCGCCGCAACAGAAGAAATAAGGGTGGAATGTTGAGAAGGGATAAGGGTGGAATTGTGATTGTGATTGTGATGAAGTGAGAATTGTGGAACTTCCATTGTGTTTCTTTCTATATCTTTGTGCAGTGATTGTGTGACTCTCTGTCTGTCTCTTGCCTGTGCATTATTGAGTTTACTTAGAGTAAAGTTTGTTCATACATACCAGTACAATTCAAATGTACTAACGCCCATTTTTCCGGGGGCGCAACATTTTTGTGATGATTGTAGGTGGTTCTATAGCAGGTACTCCAGCCCAACAACAGTAGTGCCTCCTCTACGTCCCATCAGATGTTTTGGTGAGCCCGTTTCCTCTCGGGGCCCTGTGTGTTTCATGCCACCTCTTCTTCCGGATTTTCATTTTGGTATTTGTGTAAGGTATAGCCGGAGCCTTGTTACCGGCAAGTATTATATAACTCCTTTGTACTCTTAGAGGCTCCATAGACAGGAAATGTGGGTTATGTACATATGTATTTTGGGCAGTATAACTTGTAGACCACGTAAAGTAAACATGTATGTTATGTATATTTTGTAAGTATTGTACCACATGTGGGTAATGGCAGAAATCTAGAATTTAATTCTAGGTTGTAAGAATGTGTTTTTTATAATTGAATAATGTACATTGGAATCACGGGGTAATACGTGGGATGGAAAAAGGAATCCAGGTCCGCTTGAATGGGGCTACCCGGTCGAGCGCCGGCCGTGTCCCTCGGTTTTGGGGCGTGACAAACTTGGTATTAGAGCCTAAGGTTTTTAAAAGAGTCCTAGAATGTCTCGGAGCCGTGTCTAGTAGAGCCTTTCTTATCGGTGTACATGGACATTTAGGAAATTACCCTTTTATTGTTATTCTATTCTATATCGTGCGGTGAACCGGAAAGTGAAAATATCCTTGCCTAATTCGTGCTTTATTCTGAAATTTTTAGTTATGGCACCAAAGAAGAGAGCTCGACTCGGCCTTGAGGCCAATTCAACCCCAAGTGTGGCTGTGAATCATGTACCTGATAGTGCGTGTGAGACTGACTCCCCGACCTTGAATCTGCCTGACCCTTCTATTCCGGATCAAAGCATTCATGTTCCCATGGCGGCAGAGGGTGCTGCAATCCCTCCCGCTGATATTCCTGATCCCTCTACAGTTACAACTTTCGATCCCGGTACGTCCGAGGGGGGCCTCAGAGGAGCTATTCATATGTTGACTCAGTTGGTGGCCGCTCGGGCCCAAAGATCTCATGCTACCCCTGCGTCCTCCAGCGGACAGAGAGATTCCGCCGGCTCCAGAGTCAACCAGTTTCTGCGGTTGGTCCCTCTAGATTTCTCAGGTACGGATCCAGAGGCCGATCCACAGGATTTTCTTGATGGGATGTACAAGACCCTTCGGGTGATGAAGGCTACAGAGACAGAGGGGGTCGAGTTAGCTTCGTACAGGCTGAGGGGAGCAGCATATTCCTGGTTCGAGATGTGGGAGGGTTTCCGTGAGGAGGGAAGTCCTCCGGCTAGATGGGACGAGTTCGTGGATGCGTTCATGGATCACCTTTTGCCTACCGAGACTGTGGCAGCCCATGCTACTGAGTTTGAGGTCCTCAAGCAGGGCAGTATGAATGTTTGGGAGTACCACATGGAGTTCGTAAGGTTGTCCAAGTATGCTCCTCAGTTAGTGTCGACCATGGATGCTCGAGTTCGACGATTTGTTCAGGGTCTCAGTCCTTAGGTTGTGAATAAGGCTGCTACAACGGCTTTACACTCGGATATGAATTATGGAAAGATCGTGGGGTTCGCCCAGGCCACGGAGGCTAGAAAGTTGAAGATACGGGTAGATAGGGAGAGTAGCAGCAGAGCTTGGTCAGTGGGTCACTCAGGGAGCGTAGTTGCAGGGGGGAGACCAGTTCAGGGGAGGGGCCCATCAGGGCCATCCCAGTATTATGCATAGTCCTCAGCCAGTGCACCGCCATCCGTGCATCGTTATCAGCCGAATAGTCATCGGAGACCAGGATCCGACAGCAGGAGGCCCCATCAGTCAGGTCGTCCCGGAGGAAGGTTCCAGCAACAGGGGAGGGATCCGTGCCCTAAGTGCATAGGGTTCCATACTGAGGCTTGTTATTTGGATCGCCTGATATGCTACAGGTGTGGGGTGAGGGGTCATCTTCAGCGGGATTGCCGTGCGCCCAGCCAGGGCATGGGTAGGGGATAGCCGCCACATCTCCAGTGCGTCCTCCAGCTCCAGCAGGACGTGGTGCATTTAGGGGTGGGGCTCGTGGTAGAGGTGGACCCAGCCGATTCTATGCTTTGAGTGGTCGCCAGAACGCGAAGGCTTCTCCAGATGTTGTCACAGGTATTCTGAATGTTCAAGTAATTGATTGTTATGCTCTTATTGATCCGGGGTCCTCCTTGTCTTATGTTACCCCGTTTATTGCTTCAAGTTTTGGGATAGAACCCGAACAACTTCATGAGCCGTTCTCTGTATCGACTCCTGTTGGTGATTCTATTACAGCAGCGCGAGTCTATAAGAATTATGTTGTTACGGTATGTGGTCGCGTTACCATGGCCGATCTTATTGAGCTTGAGATGGTAGATTTTGATATTATTATGGGAATGGACTGGCTTTATTCGTGCTTTGCTAAACTCGACTGCCGAACAAGAGTCATGAGACTCGAGTTTCCTAATGAGCCGGTTATTGAGTGGAAAGGGAATGGTGTGGTGCCGAAGGGTAGGTTTATTTCCTACCTTAAGGCTTCGAAGATGATTAAGAAGGTATGCATCTATCATTTGGTCCGATTCACGAACACCGCTTCAGAAGTGTCGGCCCCCGAGTCCGTGCCAGTCGTGAATGAGTTTCTTGAAGTGTTTCTGGACGAGCTTCCAAGGATTCCGCCAGATAGGGAGATTGATTTCGGGATTGATGTATTGCCAGATACGCAGCCTATATCTATTCCACCATACAGAATGGCTCCAGCAGAGTTGAGGGAGTTAAAGGAGCAGTTGAAGGATTTATTAGAAAAACGGTTCATTTAGCCGAGTGTGTCGCCGTGGGGCGCTTCGGTTCTTTTTGTCAGAAAGAAGGATGGGTCGCTTCGGATATGTATCGCTTATCGATAGCTCAACAAAGTCACTATCAAAAACAAGTATCCATTGCCTCGAATAGATAATTTGTTTGATCAATTGCAAGGTGCGAGGTTCTTCTCAAAAATTGATTTACGATCTGGGTATCATCAGTTAAAGATCAGAGAGCAGGTATTCCTAAGACCGCCTTCAAGACTCGTTATGGTCATTTTGAATTTTTGGTAATGTCCTTTGGGCTGACCAATGCTCCAATAGCTTTCATGGATCTTATGAATCAGGTTTTCAAGCCATTTCTAAACTCCTTCGTCATTGTTTTTATTGATGACATCCTTGTCTACTCGCGGAGTCAGGAAGATCATGCTAATCACCTCAGGGGAGTCCTGCAGACTCTTCATAATCACCAATTGTATGCTATGTTTTTGAAATGTGAGTTTTGGCTAGAATCAATCGCGTTTCTGGGTCATGTTGTTTCTAGAGAAGGGATTCAGGTTGATCCCCAGAAGATCGCGGTAGTGAAAGATTGGCTTAGACCAACGACCCCGATAGAGATTCGCAGTTTCTTGGGTCTAGCTGGGTATTATCAAAGGTTTGTGGAGGGATTCTCTACCCTCGCCTCCCCATTGAATAAATTGACGCAGAAAGCGGTGAAGTTCCAGTGGTCCGACGCTTGTGAGAAAAGTTTTCAGGAATTGAAGTCGAGATTGACTTCGACACCGGTATTGACCTGGCCAGAAGGTATAGAGGGATTTGTGGTTTATTGCGATGCTTCAAGGGTTGGTTTGGGGTGTGTGTTGATGCAACATGGGAAGGTTATAGCGTATGCTTCAAGGCAACTCAAGAATCACGAGAAGAATTATCTGACGCATGATTTGGAGCTCGCGGCAATGGTGTTTGCATTAAAAATTTAGCGGCATTATCTTTATGGAGTCCACGTGGACGTGTTCTCAGACCACAAGAGTCTTCATTATTTATTCAAGCAGAAGGAACTGAATCTAAGGCAGCGGAGGTGGTTAGAATTGCTTAAGGATTATGATATGAACATCTTGTACCATCCAGGAAAGGCGAATGTGGTGGCCGACGCTCTCAGTCGGAAGTCTATGAGTAGTTTGGCTCATTTGGAAGCGGATCAGAGGCCTTTGGCTCGGGAGGTTTATCAATTGGCCAGTTTAGGGGTTTGTCTTTTGACCTCAGGCGAAGGGGAGGTTATGGTGCATAATGGGGCAGAATCGTCACTTGTAGCGGAAGTCAAAGAAAAGCAGTTTATTGATCCAACATTGGCACATTTGAAGGAGGCAGTTCTGCATAACAAGATTTCAGCATTTTCACTCAGAAGCAATGATGGAGTGTTGCGATGTCAAGGTAGGCTATGTATTCCAGATGTAGATAATCTTCGGGAGAGGGTAATGGCGGAGGCTCATAGCTCCAGGTATTTTGTGCACCCAGGTTTTACGAAGATGTATCATGATCTCCGGGAAATTTATTGGTGGATCGGTATGAAGAGGGGTGTGGCGGACTGTGTCTTTAGATGTCCGAATTGCCAGCAGGTGAAGGCTGAGCATCAGCGGCCCAGTGGATTAACTCAACTTATGGAAATACCGATGTGGAAATGGGAGATGATCAATATGGATTTCGTGGTAGGGTTACCTTGCACTCAACGCAGGTTCGACTCAATTTGGGTGATAATGGATCGACTCACCAAATCAGCCAACTTTTTGCTAGTCAAGTCCACCGACACAGCGGAACAGTATGCTCAATTGTACATCAAGGAGATAGTTAGACTTCATGGCACTCCAGTTTCTATTATCTCAGATCGAGGGGTCCAGTTCACAGCTAATATTTGGCAGAAAGTTCAGCAAGGTTTGGGTACTCAGGTAAATCTCAGCACGACTTTCCATCCACAGACTGACGGTCAGGCAGAGCGGACTATTCAGACGCTTGAAGATATGCTACAGGCTTGTGTTTTAGACTTCAAGGGTAATTGGGATGATCATTTGCCACTTGTCGAGTTTGCTTATAATAACAGCTTCCATGCTAGTATTCAGATGGCCTCATTTGAGGCATTGTACGGAAGAAGGTGTAGATCTCCCATTGGATGGTTCGAAACTGGTGAGGCGGAATTGTTAGGGCCAGATCTTGTGGACCAAGCTATGGAAAAAGTTAGAGTCATTCAGGAGAGGATGAAAACCGCTCAGAGTCGTCAGAAATCCTATGCGGACGTTCGTCGAAGAGAATTGGAGTTCCAGGTAGATGATTGGGTGTTCTTGAAGGTGTCTCCCATGAAGGGTGTGATGCGGTCTGGGAAGAAAGGGAAGTTGAGCCCTAGGTACGTCGGGCCATATAGGATCGATCAAAGGATAGGACGGGTGGCTTATAGGCTAGAATTTCCCCACGAAATGTCATTAGTGCACCCAGTGTTCCATGTGTCTATGTTGAAGAAAGTGGTTGGAGATCCATCCGCCATCGTGCCAATTGGGACTATTGAGGTTAATGAAGAGTTATCATACGAGAGGCTCCGATTGCTATTCTTGATAGGCAAGTCCGTAAATTGAGAAACAAAGAGATTTCTTCTACTAAAGTGTTGTGGCGAAGTCAACGAGTCGAGGAAGCCACGTGGGAAGCAGAGAAAGAAATGAGAGAAAAACATCCCCATCTGTTTGAACAAGTCTAGTAGTGATCGTGCGAATTATTGTCCCAAGGCAATTTGATGTTGTATTCCGATTCGTGCAAAGACACCCCATTTTCCTTAATTGCCTTATTGTTGTAACTTTCCAATGCGTGCTAAAACTGTATATGAGGTTATTAAATAGGTGGTGTGCAACCCTTTAAAGCAAATAAAAGTTTTGTCAAACAAATGTGCTAAGTAAGTGATTAATGGTAGTGTAGATTGGTAATGGTTAATTGAATTGTCTATGATCTACTGAGGTGATTGAACTGTATGGGGCGCACTGAAATGGCCCAAAGTTATGTGCAAATATGTCACATTGATTAAATCATGTGAAATTGTGAGGTAAGGAGAATGAGTTATGTGTAGTTGATAAAGTGACCAAATACTTGTAAATTGTTGAGGTAACAACTTGGTGTGTGAGCTATTGAATGTTTAAAACTGTGTAATAGTGCTTGGAAATGTGTTTCGGGGGCTCTCAGACAGGTAGATAGGCCTAATTACAAAGATAACTATGGAAAATCTTTTCTGACATAATCGGAGTTTGTAAAAAAATCTGGAAATTTCATATCATGCTTTCAAACTAATTGATTTCCAAATTCTCATTCGAGGACGAATGATTTTAAGGGGGGAAGGATGTAAAGACCCGTAAAATTCTTTTGCTTAAAATAATGCCCCAACGAGTCCCCGAGTTGTTTTTACTGTGGAAATTCCTAAAACGGACCTAATTTGAACAAAAAGTACCCCGGGAGTTAAAGAATCACTGCCCAACTGAAGGACAACTATGCGGTCCAATCTGTGACCGCATTTCGGTTCTGCGGACCGCATAGCTGTCGCATTATTGACTTTGATTTTTGGGGAGGGGTGTTATGCGACGCACTATGCGATCGCATAACGAGTATGCGGACCGCATAGTGGTCGCATACCTGGGCAGCTTGTTTCCAAATTTTGGCCCACCTGGGCCATTCTGCGGTCAGCTATGCGGACCGCATGTCAGGAATGCGATTGCATTCCTGACCGCATATTTGACACGGGCTTTTAATTTTCCAAACTTTTATACTCGACCCCAACTTCATTTAACCCCTACCCCCTTTCATTTTAATTGGATTCTAAACAAGATATATAGAAGAAAAAGAGAGTTCTTGAGAGAGAAGGTTCCAACATCACTCAAATTGATTTTCCAAAATCACTCAAGCCCAAATATTATCGAGTAATCAGTCATCTTCTTCGCTAAAAGGTAAGCCTTCACTCTAATTCTCCCAATTTCTCAGATTTTGGATGGGAATAAAGCACTCATGGGTTGGTTTTGAAAAATGAAAGATGAAACCTTGCATGCATGTGAATGTAACTCCGTAACCTAGTAATGGGGGAAACGAACTTGGGTAATTATGCACAAAAAGGGGGTTAGTAACCTAAGGGATCGCATAGTGTTTGATGAAATGCTTAATTGAATTCGAGGTTCCTAATCCTAAGTGAAATAGGTCACATTGTGGAATAGATTGACGGTGCCCGACGATCCGGTGAATTGTGATAGAAATTAAAAAGGGAAACTCGACTCCAGGTATGTATGGCTAACTTTAATCTTTGTAAAATCGCTTTGTGGTGTCCGAGCATACGGTACGTGTATTGGTGTGAATATGTGCAAATGGTTGTTCAAATTGTGTTGAAGCGTGAAGTGTATTCCTTGTCTGTCTTTAGTTGATCACCACACTACCATGCTATGTGAAATGATGCTAGTAGGTTAATGAATCCAAGAGTATAAATGTATATGCTAAAGGCTGTGTAGCAAGTAACGAAAAGGAGTTGTGGTGTGATGTAATTGAACTAAACGGTTGTGGAAATATCGTATATAATTCACTGTTTGGTAAGGTTTATTGTGGCATGATTTGTTTTCTATACGTATTGTGGGTTGTAAAGAAGCTATATTCCTATTGCTGAAATTTTCTGTGATTGAATTGTGAACTGTCATTGTTGATATGAGATATGATTGTCTGGTGGGATTGGGTTGCGCGCTGCATTATGAGGGATAAGGGTGATATGTGAGAAGTGATAAGGGTGAGATGTGATTGTCCGGTGGGATCGGGTTGCACGCCTCAACAGAAACATAAGAAATGATTGTGATTGTCAGGTGGGATCGGCTTGCGCGCCGCAACAGAAGAAATAAGGGTGGAATGTTGAGAAAGGATAAGGTTGGAATTGTGATTGTGATTGTGATGAAGTGAGAATTGTGGAACTTCCATTCTGTTTCTTTCGATATCTTTGTGCAGTGATTGTGTGACTCTTTGTCTGTCTCTTGCCTGTGCATTGTTGAGTTTACTTAGAGTAAAGTTTGTTCATACATACCAGTACAATTCAAATGTACTGACGTCCGTTTTGTCGGGGGCGCTACATTCTTGTGATGATTGTAGGTTGTTCTATAGCAGGTATTCCAGCCCACCAACAGTAGTGCCTCCTCTACGTCCCATCAGCTTTTTTGGTGAGCCCCTTTCCTCTCGGGGCCTTGTGTGGTTCATGCCACCTGTTCTTCCGGATTTTCATTTTGGTATTTATGTAAGGTATAGCCGGAGCCTTGTTACCGGAAAGTATTATATAACTCCTTTGTACTCTTAGAGGCTCCGTAGACAGGAAATGTGTGTTATGTACATATGTATTTTGGGCAGTATAACTTGTAGACCACGTAAAGTAAACATGTATGTTATGTATATTTTGTAAGTATTGTACCACATGTGGGTAATGGAAGAAATCTAGAATTTAATTCTAGGTTGTAAGAATGTATTTTTTTATAATTGAATAATGTACATTGGAATCACGGGGTAATACGTGGATGGAAAAAGGAATCCAAGTCCGCTTGACTGGGGCTACCCGGTCGAGCGTCGGTCGTGTCCCTCGGTTTTGGGGTGTGACAATTTGTCAGCCCAAAAGACATCACCATGAAATCATAATGACCATAACGGGTCTTGAAACTTGTCTTAGGAATATCCGAATCCTGAATCTTCAGTTGATGATATCCGGACCTCAAATCAATCTTAGAGAACACCCTCGCTCCCTGAAGCTGGTCAAACAAATCATCAGTACGAGGCAAAGGATACTTATTCTTGACTGTGACCTTGTTCAACTGCCTGTAGTCAATACACATTCTCATGGAACCATCCTTCTTCTTCACAAATAGAACCGGCGCACCCCAAGGAGACACACTAGGCCGAATGAACCCCTTATCTGGGAGTTCTTGAAGTTGCTCTTTCAATGCCTTCGACTCCGTCGGTGCCATACGATACGGTGGAATTGAAATAGGTTGAGTGTCTGGCACCAAATCAATACCAAAATCAATACCCTTGTCTGGCGGCATGCTAGGAAAGTCTGTAGGAAACACGTCCGAAAAATCGCGGACCATCGAAACAGAATCAATAGTAGGAGTCTCTGCACTGACATCCCTCACAAATCAAAAAAAGATAGGCAACCTTTCTCAACCATACATTGAGCCTTCAAGTAAGAAATCACCCGATTAGGCACATAATCTATGGAACCTCTCCACTAAACTCTCGAGAATACCGGCATCGCCAAGATCACGGTCTTAGCATGACAATCTAGAAAAACATGACATGCAGATAACCAATCCATGTCCAATATCACATCAAAGTCAACCATGATGTGTAACAAAAAATCCACTCGGGTCTCCAGACCACCAATAGACACCACACATGACTAATATACGCGGTCCAAAACAATAGTATCGCCCACAGGAGTAGACACATGAACATGTCTAACTAAATAATCATAGGGTATATATAAAAAATGGGCAAAATATGATGAAACATATGAATATGTGGAACCAGGATCAAATAAGACTGAGGCATCTCGGTGAAAGACTGGAAAAATACCTCTAATCACGGCATCTTAATCCATAGCATCTGGTCTTGCTGGAAGTACATAAAAATGGGCCTGACCTCCACCTTATCGACCTCCCCCGCTAGGGCGGCCTCTAGCTGTCTGACCCCCACCCCTAGTTGT
This sequence comes from Nicotiana undulata, assembly GCA_005239495.1. NCBI lineage: Eukaryota > Viridiplantae > Streptophyta > Magnoliopsida > Solanales > Solanaceae > Nicotiana > Nicotiana undulata. The sequence continues at coordinate 3,565 of MDKH01187198.1, read as the reverse complement.
CTGAGCGGGTGGTGAAGTAACTGGAGCTGAAGTCGAGGGCTCACTCCTCTACTGAGATGGACCCCCATGACGACGAGGACACTGCCTCCATATGTGCCCAAACCCTCCACACTCAAAACAACTCCTTGGTGCGGGAGACGGGGACTGAAGGGAACCCCTAGCACCGCGATAACTAGTAGAAGAACCTGGCATGGAGGAGCCCTTAACTGATGGTGCACGGGATGAACTCTAGGCTGGAAGGGCACTAAATGATGAGTGGCCTGGATGAGAACTTCGAGAACCATGCCCCGATGATGCGCCACTATGAATTAGGCGAGCTGACTGAGCAGGCCTAAATGGACGGCCTCTACCATGCTGAAGGAACACCACCAAAACTACCAGATCCCCGAGGCTTCTTGGCCTCTCTCTCAACTCGCTCATGGAGACGAACTGACTCAATCTCTCGGGAAAAGTCAACCACCTCCTCAAAAGTAGCATCTGAAACCATCTCTCTGGTTATAAGAATCTGAAGCTGATATGAGAGGCCATCCATGAACCTCGTGATCCTCTCCCTATCTATAGGAACCAACTATAACGACTCGGTCGGTGATTATGTAGATCATGCATTATTTTCACTGTTTCTGTCTTTTCATAGCTTGGGTAGACTATTCATGATGTATTAGAGTTGGTTAATTTGGGTTCAGAGTGGTTATGGAAGGAATTGGGACACTTAGTCTCTAAAAGTAGCCTTAGAGTTGGAAAAGTCGACCGGGAGTGACTTATTGGTAAACGACCTCAGAATGCAGATTTTATCGCTCAGATAGCTCTGTTAGGTGATTTGAGACTTAGGAGTATGTTCGGAATGTTTTTGTGATGTCCGGTGTAGAATTATGCTTGAATTGGCAAAAGTTAGTTTTCGGCGATTTCCGGTCGGCGGTGGAAAATAGGCTATCGGGATCGGAATGAAATTCCGACAGTTGGAACAGGTTCATAATGTCATTTTGGATATCTCTACAAAATGTCAGGTCAAACAGAGTTGTTTTGGGTAGTTTCGGCATCGTTGGTAGAATTTAGAAATTTGGAAGTTCATAGGCTTGAATCCGATGTGTCTTTGGGGTTTTGATGTTGTTTTTTGATGTTTCGAATGCTCGACTGAGTTTGAATGACCCTATGTGATGTGTTGGTATGTTTTGGTTGGGGTCCCGAGGGACTCGGGATGGTTTCGGGTGGTTAACGGGGAGTTTGGAATAATTTTGTTGTTGCTGAAGCTGCTGGTACTAGTGTTTTCGCACCTTTGGAAGAGGAGCCGCAGGTGCAAAAAAGCCTGGGCAGAAAGTTTAAGTTAAGTTTCAAAACGAGGGTTTTTAGCCATATTTCAAAACACCATTGGAGAGCTCGGGAGAAGGAGGTTTTTGGAGAGAGTTTCAGCGAGAGTCTTGTGGTAAGTGTTCTTCAATCACTTTTGTCCTAATTTCACGAATTAGTATTGATTTGTTCCATGAAAATTGGGGAATTAAAGTGGAAATTGGGGGAAAAGGGGAAGAAAAGTTGGGAAATTCTTGTGATGATTTGAAAGGGTATCGGGAGTCGGATTTTGGTAAATTTGATATGGGTAGACTCGGGGAAGGACAAGGATTCCAGTTTCGTAACTTTTATCGAATTCCGAGACGTGGGCCCGTGGGTCGAGTTTGACCAACTTCGGGATTTTTGAGTATTTTTGATAAATATCGATTAGGATTAATTCCTTAGCATATTATAATGATATACATCTAATTGTTGGTAGATTTGGAGCACTCGGAGGCCGAATTTGGAGGCAAAGGCACTGCGGAGTAGTATTTTAGCTGGTTTTGAGGTAAGTAACGCTTCCAAACTTGGAACTAAGGGTTCAAAACCCCAAATTATGTGATATTTGATGTTAATTAAGGTGACGCACTTTCCAAGTGACGGGCATGCGGGAGTACACCGAATATTTGTGGCCTGGCTCATCATATGGCATTGCCTAATGGTTATTCCAGGCTGATACTTGTACTGTGAAGGTGGTATTTACCTCGAATATATTAGAAACCATGTTAAGCATAATTGTTAAGGCTTCACGTCGATATGTTCAGACCGGAATGGTCGATTGTTGCTGTCTTTATCTGCTTTTGCTTGCTTTCATGTACTCAATCCTGTTATAGCATATGTTTCATGCCTCAATCTCAGTAACTGTTAGTTTAGTTATCTGTTATCATTGTTTGAGCTGAATCTTATACCTGTGAGCCTTGTGAGTGAGACTGGAAGGTATTGACTGTGTGAGACCGAGGGCCTGGTATTGAGACAGTTATGGGAAGTGGACTGCACACCGCAGTGATCATTGAATCATGCCTTCGTTGGCTTGATATAGCGCTTGGGCTTATAGGAGCCCCTCTGGAGTCTTTACACACCCAGTGATCGCACATATATTGAGGGATGGATTTTCCCTGGGCATGGATCTCTCCCGAAGCTATTGATATATTGAGGGATGGATCGTCCCTGGACATGGATCTTGTCCGAGTGATATGTTCTGGAGATGGATCTTCTTTGTGGGGCTGGACTGGCCTTTTCCTCAATACTCGGTGACTACGTCACTTGGGTTTATGCATAATCCAGGATGGACTTTCCCTGGGCCTGAAGGCCAAATTTTAGTACTGAGTGGACATTCTTTGTGAGAGTAGAGATAATGTATACATCTTATTTCTGATTCTTTATGTTCACATGCTGGTATGTAGAATGTACAGACATGATTTGGTGCATCTTTCTTATTCTTCTATCATATTACTGTCATGTTCAAGGTATAGAAACTGTTGTTCGTAAATACCGGAGGTTTAGTCCGTCACTACCTCTCAGCCCATAGTTTGGTTTCGTTACTATTGAGTTGGTGTACTCACGTTACCCCCTGCACCTTGTGTGCAGATCCAGGTACACCGGGACTTGACTCTAGTCGTTGAGTAGCGGCAGTTTCCAGCAGAGTTGTCGAGGTAGCAGCTGGCTATCACGACCCGTTTCCGGGTTGTGATGGCGCCTGTCGTGGAACCAGGCTAGCCAACCGTTACAAAAATACTCAATTCATTTACTAAAGAAGTTTACTCATCATTGGCTCAATTCATAGAAATACTGACATTTTTAATCATTTAAACAGTCTAACAAAAGAATAAACTCCAACAATCACCCTAGGATCTGGAGTCACGCATTCATGAGCTACTAACATCAATACAACTGAGAATAATAAAACTGAAGTTTTTAGTTCCAAAGTTCCAATACAGAAGGGAGAATAGGGAAAAAGGGACGGGACAGCGAACGCCAGCTGCTACCTCGTCGGCTCTGGGAGAATAGCTGCTATCACCGCTCCGCGTCAAAACTTGGTGCACCTGGATCTGCACACACAGTGTGCAGGTAAGTAACGAAAACAACCTACGATCTGAGGAGGTAGTGACGAACTCAACCTCCGTAATCACAGTCCAAATGATGAATATTTCAGGAATAAAAGAGTATATAAGTGACAATGTCCGTAAATAACAATTGAATTCCACGTATGTATCATGCAACTCTCACAGGTAGTCCTCTCGGT
>ML260866.1:5842-28691 GCA_005239495.1 Nicotiana undulata | reverse complement strand
TTTCATTTTTCAATAAATAGTATCAAAATACTCTGAGTGTCAAAACCATTTATCAGGAAAAGAATGAGTGTAATTCACAACATATCAAGTGAGGAAACATAGTAAAACAGTCCCCCAAGGGGTAAACAGATCGGCAGTAGGCCCCAAATACGGCTTACAGCCCAAATCATATCATAATAAAATAGTACTAATTAAGCATAGGCTTAAAAATCAGTTTCGCAACTCAATAGTCTCCTAAATAGGAAAGATGTTTCCCAAGTTTCCACCTTTTCATTTCAAAACCCGTGAAAGGGTGCATAGTCCGGAGTTTCATACCCTTAGGACAGGATTTAAAGACATTACTTACCTCAAAACTAGCCCGAAACTACTCTGCAATGCGTTTGCCTTTCGAATCAACTTCCGAACGCTCCAAATCTACCAAGTTTAGATTTTTATCATCAAATTATGCTTAAGGAATAAATTCGAATCGAAAAATATCAAATTTAGCTCAAAATCCGAAACCGGTCAAAACCCGAACCCCGGGCCCGCATCCCGAAACTCAGAAATTTTTACAAAAAAGTTTTCTTCATCTTCTCACGATTCCGTACATATAAAGAACACCAAAATCGGAGTCCGTTTGACCCCTCAAATCGACCCTTGAAGGTCTCATAATCTCATGCCCCAAATTCTATTTTTCATGAATTAAAGGCTGGGGTTATGGTCTATAATCACCCATAAACAAGTTTTAATAATCAAATTTCTTACCTCTGTGATACCCACTGATTTCTACTTCAAAAATCGCCCAAAAAGCTTCTCCCCGGTCAAAAATTGGAAGAAAACTCGAACTGCTCGTTATATATATATATTGTTCACGCGTTTTACTGCTCCCAATAGATTCCTTGTGAAATTCTAATCAATTTAGACTTTTGAATCACTCAATTTGACCGTATAATGAAGGAGATATGTAGGTTTTAAGATTAACAAATAGTGCAGGTTTTTAATACGCCGTCAGGGGCAATTTCGTCATTAGCCTGAAAGATCTGGGCTACCTTGGTAAAATGGCCATAAAATCCTCATACGATGTCCAAATTTGACGATTCTTTTTTCTACGGGTCCGTAATAACGATACGGATCTAATGCTTCTTTCAAAACTGTAATCGGAGCTCATTTGTTCAATATAATATCATTTATGCTTGAAGAAACGACGTCGAAGCATAAGAAAAACGAGCACAACGCAGCCCAAACCTATCCAAAACTCACCCGAGCTCCTTGGGACCCCAACCAACTATACCAACACATCACATATGATCATTCAAACTTAGTTTCACTCTCAAAACACCAAAACTAACATCAAAACACCAAATTTACATCGGATTCAAGCCTAAGAACTTTGAAATTTTTAAAATCCACCAAAGATGCCGAAATTATCCAAAACAACTCCGATTGACCTAAAATTTTGCAGACACATCCAAAATGATATTACGAACCTGTTCCAACTGTCGGAATTCTATTCCGACCCCGATAGCCTAATTTTCAGTGCAGATCGAAAATCACCAAAAACTTNCGGTCTATGATAAGTCAATAACAGCAATTATAATGCAGGTTTTACGTAACGACAGACCGGGTCGTTACATTAACACAACTAACATGATACTAGCCTTGAGTGAAGGAAAAATCATAGCAAATATAAGGCCGAAATAAGACATATACATAGTTATACAACCCTAAACCCAAAATATATACCGCTAGTGTGCGAGGAACTAGTGTCACGAGTATCACGGGCAACTACTGAATATACAATGACTACTGCATATACAGGGTCTCAGTCTGAATGAAATAGACAGAGAGCATAACATGAGAAACTCCAGGGTGCTGCTAGGGAGTCGCCAGGAAAACAACTCACCGTGAAGTATGACCACGCTATCAATATCTAGCACCGACCTAAAAATCAGATGGACCAGCCTCCGGACCTGTACAGTCAAGTACATAAAAGGAAAGAAAGTGCAGCATGAGTACATATATATAAATATGTACCCAGTGAGTATCCCATCTAAACTCGAAGAAGTAGTGACGAGAGGTCGACTAGATACTCACTAAGGTCCAGAAACCTAATATAGAACGAGACAAGTCTAAAGCAATAGGCATGCGAAACAGTAAACAACAAGTATATGAACACATAATGTAACACAAGTAAGAGCACCAAGTACCAATTCCTTCTTATTCAACAATACCTGACCAATACTGACATATGTGATCCAGACTCAAGTGTACATATACCGACATGGACAAGATAACCGGCCGGAGTCATAGGGTGGGTCATAAGGACTGAGGTCATAAGCCCCCCACGATCGCGAATCATACCTGCAACTCGTGTGCTGACTCGATAGTAATAATACGCTCCCCACGATCGCGCATCATGCCTGTGACTCGTGTGCTGACTCAATAATAATAATAATATTTATACGGGTACCGACTCGGCCGTGAACTCAGCAGGATTGTGTAAATATCAAATCACTGATAGCCAATTAGGATTTACATCATCATATTCTTACCTCTCCCATGTCATTTCAACAATAAACACCTTTTATAATACATACAACGGTCCAAATAAGGCATGAAATGGCATGCTCGTGGGTCCTACGGCTACCCGACATAGCAATATAGTCGCCACGTACAGACTCTCGTCACTTGGTACGTACGCGACCCCCTAAACATGTACACATAGCAAACAAGGAACCTACGAGGATATTTGCCCCTTACAAGTTTGGAAAGGAGACTCACCTCGATAAAAGCACTTCTCGGACCAAGGACCGGATCAAAAGATGAGCCAGAAACTCCGAAACTACTCTTGACAGTTCACAACTAGCCAAACATAGCATAATTGAATCAATTTAAGGTTCAAGAAAGAGAATTATCAAGAATTCCTAAAAATCAACATTCTTGGTGATTCTTGAAATTTCAACCTCGGGCCCACACTTTTGGATTTGGAAAATTCTTGAAGGATTAAATTACCCGTAGTCTAAGGATCGTAATTACATAATCTATTTAGGAATTCAATGGCTAAAAATCGATAATTCACTAATTATCAAAGCCCTAGGAATTTCTACCCAATTTTTCCATGATTTTGATATTTTAATAGGTAAACTAGTTAGATTTCCATAATAAATTCATGAATTTAGAGAGAAACGCATACTAACCTTGAAGGACTTGACCTTGGACAGCTTTTCCCTAGCTTTGAGGAGCTCTAATGAAAGTTGGGTATTGAATAATGAAGAAGAAACCCGTAATTGGACATTTAAATACTGCCCAGGAAAACCTTCACTGCGATCGCGGCATCAAGCATGCGATCGCGGAGAACAAATGACCCTGGCCCCCAGGAAGCACTATGCGATCGCATAGATGGGGGCCTGAAATCGCAGAGGGTTGGGAGGTAGGCTTATGTGATCGCAGGAGAGAGGTCTGCGATCGCAGAGAGGAACAGGCAGTAGGGGGGTAGGTAGGTGACTTGTGCGATCGCAGGAGTGAGTCTGCATTCGCAGAGAGTGGGGGAAGAGAATTATGCAATCGTAGGGTGATGTCTGCGATTGCAGAGAACAAAATTTAGCCCAGAAGGAATCCCTCTCTACATTCGCAATCAACCCTCTGCGATCGCAGAGAAGGAAACCAGACAGGAATTTTATGGTTTTTCTAACTTAGCTCCCGGGGGTCTAAAACGCCCCTGAGCCCCCCGGGACCCCATCCAAAAGCACCGGCAAGTCTGTATTCATGATACGGACTCGCTCAAACTTCCGGAACATGAAAAACAACAACGGAACTCAGAATTCAACCCCAAAACCAAATTAATCAAACTTAAGAACTTTGAAATTCTAGAATTCATTACATTGCGCCGAACAGGTCTATACTACTCGGAATGACCCCAAATTTTGCAGGCAAGTCATAAATGACTATAGGGAACTATTGCCGGTCCCGGAATTCCATTTGGACCTCGATAGCGTGAAGTCCTGTTTCAGGCCAAATTCTAAACTTAAGGAAATACTAATTTCCATTTCGGGCGCCGAAACACTCTGGGGTCATCAGAACCCCGAGACGAACATACGCCCAAGTCCGAAATTACCATACGGAGCTACTGGAGCTGTCAGAACTCCATTCCGAGGTCGTTTGCTCAAAATGTTGACCGAAGTCAAACTTGGCCAAATAGGCCAGCCTTAAGGAACCAAGTGTTCCTAAACCATCCAATTCATTCCAAAATCCCGAACCGCCTGCTCCCGCGAGTCATAAAGCATGAACAGCCGCTATGGAAGGTTTCATTTAAGGGAACGGAGTCCTAATACGCGAAACGGCCGCCCGGGTCGTTACATTCTCCCCCTCTTAAACAAACATTCTTCCTCGAACGAGACTAGAATCGTACCAGGAGTGCTGAATAGCTGTGGATATCGGCTCCGCATGTCCTTCTCGGACTCCCAAGTCGCCTCCTCAACTTGTTGGCCCCTCCAGTGGACCTTAACCGCAGAAACTGTCATAGACCTCAACTGGCGGTCCTGCCTATCAATAATGGCAACTGGCTCCTCCTCGTAGCCCAACTTCTCATCTAACTGGATAGTGATGTAATCAACCACGTGCGAGAAGTCTTTGCGATACCTCCGAAGCATGGAAACATGAAAAACTAGATGAACTCCTGATAAGGCTGGAGGTTAACAAGCTCATAAGCAACCTCTCCAACCCGCTTCAACACCTCGAAAGGACCTATAAACCTAGGGCTCTGCTTGCCCTTCTTCCCGAATCTCATAATGCCCTTCATCGGCGAGACCTTCAACATAACCTTATCTCCCTCCATGAATGCTACATTACGTGCCCGCTGATCTGCGTAGCTCTTCTGCCTAGATTGTGTTGTACTGAGCCTTTCCTGAATAATCTTCACCTTTTCCAAGGCATCCCTCACCAGATCCGTACCATATAACTTGGCCTCGCCAGGCTCAAACCACCTAATCGGAGAACGACATCGTCGACCATATAAAGCCTTAAATGGAGCTATCTCGATGCTGGACTGATACCTATTATTGTATGCAAACTCCGCTAAAGGAAAGAACTGATCCCACTGACCCTCGAAATCAATCACACAGGCCCTGAGCATATCTTCCAGAATCTGAACTGTACACTCTGACTGGCAATCAGTCTGAGGGTGAAATGCTGAACTGAGGTCTATCTGAGTACCTATCTCGCTGTGCAAGGCTCTCCAGAAGTGCGAAGTGAACTGAGGACCTCGATCTGATATAATAGACACCGGCACACCGTGCAACCGGACTATCTCACGAATGTAAATTTGAGCCAGCCTCTCTGTAGTATAGTAGTAGCCACAGAAATGAAATGCGCTGATTTGGTCAGTCTATCCACAATGACCCAAACCGCGTCAACCTTCCGCAATGTCCTAGGCAACCCAACCACGAAGTCCATAGTGATGCGCTCCCATTTCCACTGAGGAATAGGCATCTGCTGAAACAAGCCTCCTAGCCGCTGATGCTCGTACTTAACCTGCTAACAATTAAGACACCTAGCCACATGCTGAACAATGTCCTTCTTCATCCGCCTCCACCAGTAGTGCTGCTTCAAATCCTGATACATCTTTGTCGCTCCTAGATGAATAGAATATCGACAACTGTGTGCCTTTGCTAGAATCCTCTCCCTTAGGCCATCAATATCAGGAACACACAACCTGCCCTGGAGTCTCAAAACCCCATCCTCGCCTAAGGTAACATCTTTGGCCCTACCCTGGACCACGGTATCTCGGAGCTGTGCCAAACACGGGTCATCAAACTGTCAAGCCTTGATCTCTCCCAATAACGAAGACTGAGAAACCACATGAGCTAGAACTCAACGAGACTCAGAAAGATCCAATCTCACCAGGGCGATTGGCCAAGGACTGAATGTTCAAGGCTAGAGGTCTCTCCTCCGCTGCAATGTAAGCTAAACTGCCCATACTCGCTGCTCTCCTGCTCAAAGCATCTGCCACTACATTCGCCTTGCCCGGGTGGTACAAAATAGTAAGATCGTCGTCTTTTAACAACTCAAGCCATCTTCGCTGCCTCAGATTAAGGTCCTTCTGCTTAAATAAATGCTGCAAACTGCGATGGTCAGTGTAGACCTCACAAGACACGCCATATAAGTAATGCCGCCATATCTTCAAAGCATGAACAATCGCCGCGAACTCCAAATCGTGCACAGGGTAATTATTTTCATGAACCTTCAGTTGTCGCGAAGCATAAGCAATAACCCTGCCATCCTGCATCAACACACATCCCAACCTGACGCGCGAGGCATTGCAATACACTGTATACACTCAAGACTCAAAAGGCAATGATAACACTGGTGCTGAAGTCAATGCTGATTTGAGCTTCTGAAAGCTCGCCTCACAATCGTCGGACCACTGGAATGGAGCATTCTTCTGAGTCAATCTAGTCAATGGGGCGGCAATATAAGAGAATCCCTCCACGAACCGATGGTAGTAACCTGCTAAACCCAGAAAACTCCTGATCTCTCAAGTTGAAGTAGGACGTGTCAAACTCTGAACTGCCTCAATCTTCTGCGGATCAACCTTGATACCCTCACCGAAAACCACATGACCCAATAACGCCACAGATTCCAACCAGAACTCACACTTGGAGAACTTAGCATATAGCTTCTGTTCTCGTAAGGTCCGAAGCACAATCCTCAAATGCTGCTCGTGCTCACCCAGGCTCCGTGAGTATATCAATATATCATCAATGAAAACAATAACGAAGGAGTCGATATACATCCTGAATACCCTATTCATCAAGTCCATAAATGTTGTTGGGGCATTAGTCAAGCCAAAAGACATCACTAGAAACTCATAGTGGCCATATCTGGTGCGAAATGCAGTCTTCGGGACATCAGAAGCCCGAATCTTCAACTGGTGATAACCTGACCTCAGATCAATCTTAGAGAACACACGAGCACCCTGTAGCTGATCAAACAAATCATCAATACGCGGCAGAGGATACTTGTTCTTGATGGTCACTTTATTCAACTGGCGGTAGTCAATACACATCCGCATAGACCCATCATTCTTCTTCAAAAATAACACTGGAGCACCCCACGGCGACACACTTGGCCTAATAAATCCCTTGGCCAACAACTCCTCAAACTGCTCCTTCAACTCTTTTAGCTCCTTAGGAGCCATACGATAAGGAGGAATAGAAATAGGCTGAGTATCTGGAGCCAGATCAATGCAGAAATCTATATCTCGATCTGGAGGCATGCCTGGAAGATCTGAAGGAAACACATCTGGAAACTCCCGAACAACCGGTACTGAATCAATGGTAGGAGACTCGGCGGTGGTGTCCCGCACATAAGCAAGGTAAGACAAACACCCTTTTTCGACCATGTGCCGAGCATTCATAAAAGAAATGACCCTGCTGAAGGCACTAACTGAAGAACCCCTCCATTCTAACCTCGGCAACTTAGGAATAGCTAATGTAACTGTCTTAGCATGGCAATCCAAGACAGCATGATAAGGAGATAACCAATCCATGCCCAAAATAAACTCGAAATCAACAATATCAAGCAACAACAGGTCGGCTCTGGTCTCAAACCCACAGAAAGTAATCACATAGGATCGGTAGACCCGGTCTACCACTACAGAGTCGCCCACAGGAGTAGACACATACAAAGGAGAACCCAAGGACTCACAAGCAACGTCCAGAGAATGAGCAAGTAATGCTGAAACATATGAATATGTAGACCCTGGATCAAATAGCACTGAAGCCTCTCTACCACAGACTGAAATCATACATGTAATCACAGCATCTGAGGCCACTGCGTCCGCCCTGGCCGGAATAGCATAGAACCTGGCTGTAGCACCTGATGACTGAGCTCCCCCAGGAAGAGATGGAGCTGAATGACCTCCTCCTAACTGGCCTCCCCCTCTAGGACGGCCCTTGCCAATCTGACCTCCAACCCTAGGTGGTCGAACTGCTGGTGCGGGACCCATAGGCTGGTGACTCTGTTGAACGGACTTGACCCTAAAGCGGGGTCAATCCCTCTTTATGTGGCCTAAGTCCCCACACTCGTAACATCTCAGATGTGACATATCCTGCTGGCCTGAAGAGTAAGAGTCCCAAATGGCTGGAGTGCGATGAGAATCATCTGTCACAACACTGAAATAGGAACCACATGATCTCTGACAGCCGGAGTAACCACTGGATGGGCTGTGAATGGCTGGAGGACGGTAGGAGCGCTCTGGCATGGCACTGAACTGAGGCCTCACTGAGACACCCCTTGGAGGAAATGGAGGTGCTGAATATGAAGGTCTACTGAACTGACCTCTGCCCCTAGCTGGAGCACCCCTGAAGTCACATGTGAATCTGGCCCTCTTATCGTGCTGACCTGACTGACCCTGCTCCCTGCTCCTCGTACGATAACCCTTGATCCGTCGAGCTATCTCGGCTACCAGCTGGAATAGGGTACCCATCTCTACCTCTCTAGCCATGGAGGTCCTGATACTTGGATGTAAGCCTTTCACAAACCGTCGCACCCTCTCAGCATCAGTGGGAAATATCATCAGGGCATGGCGGGACAACTCTGAAAACCTCGCCTCATAGTCAGTCACGGACATCTGCCCCTGCTCCAACCTCTCGAACTGACCCCGAAGCTCCTCCCTTTCAGATGGTGGAATGTATTTGTCCAAAAATAACTGAATAAACTGCTCCCAAGTAACCGGTGGAGACCCTGCTGGCCTACTAAGTATATAAGACTGCCACCAGTGGCGAGCTCTGCCCTCAAGCTGGAAGGTCCTGAAATCTACCCTATGTGACTCTAGTATCCTCATGTTGTGCAGTCTATCCCTGCACCTCTCGATGAAATCCTGTGCATCCTCTCCCCGCTCACCCCCGAAGGTCGGAGAGCGAAGCTGGGTCCATCTACCCAGCAGCTTCTGCTGGTCTATCTCTGCAACTGGCCTGGGCTCTGGTGCTGCCACCCCAGGCTGAACCGCGATCACTGGTGGAATATCTGGAGTACGATGTACTGCTGATGCTGGCCCTGTAGCCTGAGCGGTAGGGGTCTGAACTCCCCCTCCTGCCTGAGAAGTAGCAGGATTTAATGGAAGTACGCCCGCCTGTGACATAGTATCCATGAACCTCAACATACGGCCCATGACCTCCTGGAAGCCCGGCACCGTCATAAAATCAGCTGGTGGTGGAGCTACTGGAGGCAGCTCATCCTGCTCCTCAACATAAGGGTCCTCATTTGGTGCGACCGGTACAGCTTTGGGACGCCCTCGCCCCCTACTACGAACAGGAGCCCTACCCCTGCCCCTACCAGGACCTCGAGCGGCGGGGGTAGCATCCTCCCCTGGATCAGGAACATGTGAAGCACGCGTCCTCACCATCTATGAGAGAGTAGAAGAACAGGTTTGAATACATCATTGATTGTACGATATGATACGAACAAAAGGAGTGTCTTAACACCCCATAGCCTCCTGAAAATAAGTACAGACGTCTCCGTACCGATCCACAAGGCTCTACTGGGTCTGCCCGTGACTCATGAGACTACGTGAACCTAAGGCTTTGATACAACGTTGTCACGACCCAAATCCTAATTCAGGTCGCGATGGTGCCCAACAACGGGGTTAGTCAAGCCGATATAACCTTCACTAAGTGATACCCTTCCCATTCGATCAAACAAATCAATAATTTCCAGTTTAATACAACTAACATGATACTAGCCTTGAGTGAAGGAAAAATCATAGCAAATATAAGGCCGAAATAAGACATATACATAGTTATACAACACAAAACCCAAAATATATACCGCGTGTGTGCCAGGAATTAGTGTCACGAGTGTCACGGGCAACTACTGAATATACAATGACTACTGCATATACATGGTCTCAGTCTGAATGAAATAGAAGAGAGCATAACATGAAAAACTCCAGGGTGCTGCTAGGGAGTCGCCAGGAAAGCAGCTCACCGAGAAGTATGACCACGCTATCAATATCTAGCACCGGCCTGAAAATCAGATGGACCAGCCTACGGACCTGTACAGTCAAGTACAGAAAAGGAAAGAAAGTGCAGCATGAGTACATATGTATAAATATGTACCCAGTGAGTATCCCGTCTAAACTCGAAGAAGTAGTGATGAGAGGTCGACTAGATACTCACTAAGGTCCAGCAACCAAATATAGAACGAGACAAGGCTAAAGCAATAGGCATGCGAAACAGTAAACAGCAAGTATATGAACACATAATGTAACACAAGTAAGAGCACCAAGTACCAATTCCTTCTTATTCAACAATACTTGACCAATACTGACATATATGATCCAGACTCAAGTGTACATATACCGACACGGAAAAGACAACCGGCCGGAGTCATAGGGTGGGTCATAAGGACTGAGGTCATAAGCTCCCCACGATCGCGAATCATACCTGCGACTTGTGTGCTGACTCGATAGTAATAATAAGCTCCCCACGATCGCGCATTATGCCTGCGACTCGTGTGCTGACTCGATAATAATAATAAGCTCCCCACGATTGCGCATCATGCCTACGACTCGTGTGTTGACTCGATAATAATAATAATATTTACATATAGGTACCTACGGGTACCGACTCGGCCGTGAACTCAACAGGATTGTGTAAATATCAAATCACTGATAGCCAATTAGGATTTACATCATCATATTCTTACCTCTCCCATGTCATTTCAACAATAAACACCTTTTATAATACATACAACGGTCCAAATAAGGCATGAAATGGCATGCTCGTGGGTCCTACGGCTACCCGACATAGCAATATAGTCGCCACGTACGAACTCTTGTCCCTTGGTACGTACGCGACCCCTTCAACATGTACACATAGCAAACAAGGAACCTACGGGGACATTTCCCCCTTACAAGTTTGGAAAGGAGACTCACCTCGATAAAAGCACTCCTCGGACCAAGGACCGAATCAAAAGATGCGCCCGAAACTCCGAAACTACTCTTGACGGTTCACAACTAGCCAAACATAGCATAATTGAATCAATTTAAGGTTCAAGAAGGAGAATTATCAAGAATTCCTAAAATTCAACATTCTTGACGATTCTTGAAATTTCGACCCTGGGCCCACGCTTTTGGATTTGGAAAATTCTTGAAGGATTAAATTACCCGTAGTCTAAGGATCGTAGTTACATAATTTATTTAGGAATTCAATGGATAAAAAGGGATAATTCACTAATTATCAAAGCCCTAGGAATTTCTACCCAATTTTCCCATGATTTTGATATTTTAATAGGTAAACTAGTTAGATTTCCATAATAAATTCATGAATTTAGAGAGAAACTCATACTAACCTTGAAGGACTTGACCTTGGACAACTTTTCCCTAGCTTTGAGGAGCTCTAATGGAAGTTGGGTATTGAATAATGAAGAAGAAACCCGTAATTGGACATTTAAATACTGCCCAGGAAAACCTTCACTGCGATCGCGGCATCAGGCCTGCGATCGCGGAGAACAAATGAACCTGGCCCCAGGAAGCACTATGCGATCGCATAGATGGGGGCCTGGAACCGCAGAGGGTAGGGAGGTAGGCTTATGCGATCGCAGGAGTGAGGTATGCGACCGCAGAGAGGAATAGGCAGTAGGGGGGGTGGGGTTAGGTAGGTGACTTGTGCGATCGCAGGAGTGAGTCTGCGTTCGCAGAGAGTGGGAAAAGAGACTTATGCAATCGTAAGGTGATGTCTGCAATCGCAGAGAACAAAATTTAGCCCAGAAGGAATCCCTCTCTGCGTTCGCAATCATCCCTCTGCGATCGCAGAGAAGGAAACCAGACAGGAATTTTCTGGTTTTTCTAACTTAGCTCCCGGGGGTCTAAAACGCCCCTGAGCCCCCGGGACCCCATCCAAAAGCACCGGCAAGTCTGTATTCATGATACGGACTCGCTCGAACTTCCGGAACATGAAAAACAACAACAGAACTCAGAATTCAACCCCAAAACCAAATTAATCAAACTTAAGAACTTTGAAATTCTAGAATTCATTACATTGCGCCGAACGGGTCTATACTACTCGGAATGACCCCAAATTATGCAGGCAAGTCATAAATGACTATAGGGAACTATTGCCGGTCCCGGAATTCCATTCGGACCTCGATAGCATGAAGTCCCGTTTCAAGCCAAATTCTAAACTTAAGGAATCCTGATTTCCATTTTGGGCGCCGAAACGCTCTGGGGTCATCAGAAACTCTAGACGAACATACGCCCAAGTCCGAAATCACCATACGGAGGTACTGGAGTTGTCAGAACTCGATTCCGAGGTCGTTTTCTCAAAATGTTGACCGAAGTCAAACTTGGCCAATAGGCCAGCCTTAAGGAACCAAGTGTTCCTAAACCATCCAATTCATTCCCAAATCCCGAACCGCCTGGTCCCGCGAGTCATAAAGCACGAGCAGCTGCTATGGAAGGTTTCATTTAAGGTAACGGAGTCCTAATACGCGAAACGACCGGCCGGGTCGTTACAATTATTTTCATGTACGTGTTAAGTGAAGATTACTGTAGTACAATATAAAATATTGGTTGCAAAGAAAACCTTAATGTTAAAGTGAAATGTTGTTGTACGGAGTGATTGTTATAGAGTGGTTTAGATGTATAGCTTTTGGTTAATCAATATTAACAGTTTTATTTAAAATATTTTCCATTTCCCTGCATATACATCCACACTATGATTATATGCTTCAAAAAGAAATAAATTTGTACCAAGAACTATCAACTATAAAGTTGAGCGTCAACAGATAGTATAATGTTTGCGTCATATTGGTTTAACTTGTTTATTGTTTGGCTAACCGGTAGTCTTAGATAAAATCTTCTCCTCAACTAATCGCAATTATTTTCAACTTCATTGACTATTTTTACTGTGTACGTGGTTAAATCGGGGGAAAATGTTTTCCCCCATTTCCCAATAAGAAAACAAGAGGGAAGCACGGTCCGAGGCGACTATAGGCGAGGCCGAAGGACCCCTCATATTGGAACCCAAAAGGTGTGGACGATGAATCTGGGCTTGGGCATGGTGAAATAACGGACCCAAACCAAGTAAAGTTTCTAAACCACGTGAGACGCGAGAACGATTATGCATGAAAAGTAGGAAGCCACGACATTTGCCCTCAACCAGATATTACGGCGCAAATCCTGTCCGATATCGGCTTGCAGATCAATATTTATCGGAAAAAGTATATTTTTACCATATTTAGACTTGTACTAGGACGGAAATTCCCTTACTAAAAAAGGGGGAAAGTTTCTTTTATTTTGACACAATGTTGACACACAAACCAAAGCAATAAAAATTCATTTCTGTCACTAGCAATTATTTAAAATGTTCTTCAATTTTTCTCTTCTTTATTCGCAGTCGAGCACATATCGAGGGTCCGATCGAGGATAAATTTCATTGTTCAACCTAAGATCAGTCTTGATCATCATAATAATTGGTTTGATATTTCATTTTATCTTTAACTAAATTATTTATTATTGTTAAACCATTCATATTGAATTAAATCACATATCCTTTAAACCATATACAAATTTAATTGTAACTCATTTTTTAGCGTAAACAGTTTGGCTCCCACCAAGGGACTAAGGATAATTGTGGTGATTTGATACGAATCTCCATAACACACCCTATTTTACGCTTGGTCTTTGATGTTTTGATTCCAGGTTAACCCAAGGATGTCAAATTCTCAGTATTCTCACTTGAACGTTGACGCTGATTCAAGCCATCATGGTTAGAATAATAACGTGATGCCTAGCAATGATGTGCCCCCTGACAATCCCAATGGTTTATCAGCTGCCTACTCGGTCGATGCTAATACACAATGGGTAATCAACATCAATCTACTAATTGATCCCGAAAACAACGTTCACGGGAGACCCCGGCCAGCGGCACAAGGCGCTCGAAGGTGAAGCTGATGACGTGAGCCTGCAATTGATTTTAAAAATGTTGCAGGCTCAACAAGCGGCGATAACACAGTTACATAACCAAAGCCACACCTTTAACATGGTCGAGCCCAAGCTGTCCCAGGAAAATACTCGTAGGGATTAACAAGTTGCCGTGGAACACGATGAATTCATGGACGAGGATAATTTCTGGGTGATGAAGATGCTCGAGGAATTGACAAAATGGGTAGAATCTGGAGAGAAAAAGATTGATACCAACGACAAGAAGGTATAAACGTATAACTCCAGGATCGATCAAATCGCGGGAGCGCTTCCGATGTTGAAGGGACGAACTCCAAAAAGTTCATTCAGAAGCCTTTCCCCCCGAGCGCGGTACCGAAGCCGATCTCGAAGAGGTTTTGAATGCACGATATTCCAAAGTATAATGGGACCACAGATCCAAATGATCATGTAACCTCCTATACATGAGCGCTCAAAAAGAATGAGTTGGAAGACGACAGAACGAGTCGGTGTTGCTAAAAGAATTTAGGGAAACCTAGTCCAAGGGAGCAATGATATACTATTACAACTTGCCTCTAAATTATATCGACTCGTTTGCTATGCTTGCAGATGCTTTCGTAAAAGGCCAATTCCGGCACTATCAAGGTTGAGACGAGGAATTCAGACATTTTCAAGGTTAAGTAGAGATATAACGAGATGCTAAGGAAGTTCATGTCGAGGTTCTAAATAGAGCGGATGACTCTTCCGCCGATTGTGGATGATTGTTCCGTTCAGGCATTTCTCAAGGGCTCAACCCCCAAAGTTCCGTGCCCTCTCAACAACTATAGCAAAACTTGGTGGAGTACCAGATAGTCACCTGGGCTAACGTCCACAATAAGTATCAATCAAAGATCAGAGTCGAGGACGACTAACTCGAGGCCCCTTCAAGGTCTGTTTACACCATAAGAACCGATGACATGTCTAAGAGAATATCGATTAAGAGACGAGGCCGGTCCGAGATCTATACCAGCCATACGACATGGATCCGAGGGGAAATAGATCCAGATGCCACCCGACATGGAACGACAAGAGAAATGATCGAGACCAAGCAGCTAAGGCTTGATGAGCAATAACGGGTTTCACATGTCGCTCGGGAGTAAGGAGGCATAGAGATTATCAGCGTTTAATTTCAACGTGGTCGCTGCAAGTATAGTGTGGATCATAGGGCACATCAAAAGGACTAAGTGGACAAGACCATTGCATACGACCCTTACCAGAGAGATACTAGCTTAGTGTGTAAGTACCACGATACTCACGGTCATAGCCTAAGATTTTCGACAGCTAAGAGAAGAAGTAGCTCGGTGGTTCAACAATGGGCACCTTCGAGAATTCCTATGAGAGAAAGCCAAAAACCACTTTAGAAATAGGGACGCCAACAAACCGGTCAAGTAAGATGAGCCTCAAAATGTAATCAACATGATCATTAGGGGAGTTTATGTCCCACAAGAGCCAATGATAAAGCACACCCAAGTTTCTACCACGAGAGAAAAATGCACCCGGGATTATGTCCCGAAAGGAGCCATCTCGTTAAGCGACGAAGACGCGGAGGGCAACGTACACCCTCAAAATGGTGCACTAGTAATATTCGTACTTATCAATAAATCTCGAGTGTGTGTTGATTGATCCAGGTAGCTCGGCCAACATTTTCAGATCAAGGGTCGTAGAACAGCTGGGGTTGTAGTATCAAATTGTACCGGCAGTCCAAGTATTGAACAGATTCAACATGGCCTGCAAGACCATGAAGGGTGAGATAACTTTACCGGTAAACACTGTCGGGACCACCTAAAAAACAAAGTTTTACATGATCAAAGGGATTTGAGGTACAAAGCCTTGTTCAGAAGGTCGTAGGTTCACAACATGAGAGCGGTGGCTTCGACCTTACACCAGACGCTGAAATTTCTCATTCTGGGAGGAGTCAAAACAGTCTATGGAGAACAACTGGCTGCAAAAGAAATGTTCATTATCGATGATGTAATCTCGGTGCCCCCAGTTTCAACATAAAAAAGCAGGGAACCGACCAAAGAAGAAGAAACTAAATAGAAATCAATGATATTGGCCTCAGCCAAGCCGGAAAAACATGAACAGCACGGAGCAGATGATGAGGATGATTACAGTGTCCCGAGATCTTTCGTAGCACCCGACGACATCGACTCCACCAAATCAACAATCGAGGAGTTGGAGAGAGTTATATTGATCGAGCACCTACCGGATCGAAAGGTATACCCGGGCATAGGGTTAAACCCCAAACTCTGGAAAAACATTATTTATTTTTGTAAATCTAACACTGATTGTTTCGCCTGGTCCCATCTAGACATGACAGGGATGCCACCGGAGGTAACCACTTAGAAATTGAGCTTGGATCCAAAGTTCCATCTGGTTATGCAGAAGAGAAGGCCACAATCCAATATCAAACACGAATTCATCAAGGATGAGGTATCTAAACTTCTAAAAGTAGGTTCTATCTCGGAAATTAAATACACAGATTTGTTAGCTAATGTAGTAGTCGTGCCTAAAATGAGAAATATAATTAGGATGTGTGTAGATTATAATGATCTAAACAAGGCGCATCCAAAAGACTCTTTCCATTAGCCTAACATCGGTCGAATGATCGACAGAATGACCATACACAAGATATGAATTTTCTCGACGCCTATTCCAGGTATAACCAAATTCAGATAGACCCGGGCGATCAAGGAAAGACTTCTTTCATAACCAAATTCAGCACCTAGTGTTATAACGTAATGTCGTTCGGGTTAAAGAAATGCCTAGTCAACCGGACGTTCGAAAAACAAATAGGGAAATCAATGGAAGTTTACATTGAAGATATGTTAGTTAAGTCCTGCGAGCAGATGACCAGTTGAAACATTTGCAGGAAGACTTGGACATATTGAGAAAGTATAACATGAAGCTAAACCTAGAGAAGTGTGCATTTTGGGTTCAGCTTCGGAAAGTTTCTCGGATTCATAGTATCTAATCGGGGAATAGATATCAACCTGGACAAAATAAAGGCCATAGAGGACATCACCGTAGTCGACAACGTTAAGGCAGTACAGAGACCGACTAGGCGGATAGCCGCGTTGGGCCGGTTCATCTCGAGATCGTCGGATAAGAGCCATCAATTCTTCTTACTATTGAAAAAGAAGAATAACTTATCTTGGACCCCGGAATGATAGTAAGCTTAGGAGAACTCAAGCGATACCTTTCGATCCCCCCTTCTGCACACTCTGAGGCGGACGAACAACTGAACCTCTACTTTGTTGTTGTCGAGGTGGCGGTAAGTAGTGTCCTAGTCCGGGAAGAAGAAGGTACACAATTTCCTATTTATTATGTTAGTAGAATCCTAAGCATGCAGAAACAAGGTATCCTCACCTAGAAAAATTAACGCTCGCCTTACTAAGTGCTTATAGGAAATTAAAATTGTACTTCCAATGCCACCCTATATGTGTCATGGCCTCCTATCCACTGAGGAATGTCACGCATAAACTCGAGCTCTCAGGCCTCTTGGCCAAATGGAATGTTAAAATTAGCAGGCAAGATATCGAGTATAAACCCCGAACTGCCATAAAATCTCAACTTTTGGTGGACTTTGTGGCGACTTTACGCTAACTTAGATACTCAAGGTCGAAAAGGAATTACTACTCACTTCGAGTATTAAATCAGGGATATGGGCCCTATCCAAAGATGGTACCTCAAACACGAAGGGGTCCGAGCTCAGTATCATATTGAAACCACTTACGGGTAACGTAATTAGGCAGTCTGTAAGAACTGTAAAATTGACTAACAATGAAGCTATGTATGAGGCTATGATTGCAGGTCTAGAACTAGCAAAGAGCCTGGGGGCTAAAGTGATGGAAGATTAATGTGACTCCCTCATTATCATATATCAAGTCAACGGAACGTTCGAAGTAAAAGAGGAACAGATGCAGAGGTAGTTGGACAGGTTGCAGGTGACCTTACACCAATTCAAGGAATGGACTTTTCAACATGTACCTCGGGATCAAAATAGTGAGGCCGATGCACTGGCCAACTTTGGGTCGTCTGTCGACTCTGATGAATTTGACTCGGGGATAGTTGTACAACTGATGAACTCAGTGGTAGAAGAAGGTCACGCCGTGGTAAACTCGACAAGCTTGACTTGGGATTAGAGAAACAAATACATAGACTACCCGAAGACAAAAAATTGCAATTTGTTCCGAAAATCGAGAGCCTTGCGCACCAAAGCTGCCAAGTTCAGCTTGGTAGAGGGGAAACTGTCCAAAAGATACTTTTTCGGCTGACTAGCTAGGTGTTTGGGTTCGGAGAGACTGATTACGCCATGAGAGAGGTCCATGAGGGAATGTGGGAACCACTCGGGAGCAAATACTATGATTCGAAAGTTAATCAGAGTTGGTTACTACTGGAACGAGATAGATAATGATGCGAAACAATTCGTACAATAATGCAACGAGTGTCAAAGACACGCTCCAATGATTTATCAACTGGGAGAAAAGCTTCACCCAGTCCTTTCACTATGGCCGTTTACGAAGTGAGGGATGGACACCATCGGTCCATTTCCATGGTCACCCGATAAAGACCGAGACCTACTACTCATGACTGATTACTTCTCCAAGTGGGTCGACGCTCAGGCCTTCGAAAAGGTTCGGGATAATGACCGAGATCGTTTGCAACAACGAAAAGCAATTCGTCAGCAACAAGGTAAGTAAGATTTTTGAAGACCACAAAATCAAAAAGATATTATCAACACCTTACCACCCTAACGGGAACGGACAAGTGAAGTCAACAAACAAAATTATACTCCAAAACATCAAAAGAGACTAACCGATTTGAAGGGAAAGTGGAAGGAAATCTTGCCCCAAGTCTTGTGGGCATATCAAACGACTTCAAAGTCAAGTACCAGAGCGACCCCGTTTTCTCTAGTCAACAGCGTGAAAGACTTAATCCCTGTCGAGGTGGGGGAACCGAGCCTAATGTTCTTGTATGATACTGAAATTTCAAATGGCGAGGCCATGACTACGAGTTTGGACTTATTAGACGATAGGCGAGAAGCTTCCCTTGTCTGGTTGGCTACTCAATAGCAGCGAGTGAGGAGGTACTACAATCAAAGAGCTAACCTTTGATATTTTCAAGTCGGGAACTTGGCATTAAGGAAAGTAATGCTACACACCAGGAACCTAAACGATAGGAAATTAGGTCGAAATTGCAAAGGAGCATATAGAGTTATCGAAATAACCAGGAAAGGTTCATATAAACTCGAGTCGGGAAACGGTGTACAACTATCGAACAATTGGAATGTGGCACACCTACAATTGTACTACTGCTAAGGTACGAGCACAATTCCCTTTTCAATTTTTTTATATTGCGGACAAACTTGTGCAGGTACTCGGCCGAGGGAAAATGTGACTATTAGGTCTGAAAGCACGTGTTGTACTCTTTTTCCCTTGAACTGGTTTTTTCCCGAAGTGGGTTTTATGGCAAGGAATTTAACGAGGCAACAGTAAAACTTGCTACCTTAATTTCAAAGACCGACCTAAATCCGGAGTTTCTGATCACCTATACCGTACCAATAGTATTCGAGTCCTTACAAGTTCGGCCTCAAATACTGGGGCCCAATACCCCTAAGTTAGGATCCTTCTAAGATGTGATTACTTAATATTAAATGCCAAGGATTGGTAATGAGGATTCGTTGTAAGGGTGAAACGGTCAAATGAACCATACCCATGTAGCCCACTCTTGCCATGGAATTAGGCTTATGTACCTCCCATTAAGTACTATAAGTGCAAAGCAATGAAAGAAATTTTCTCTCTATATTTTATCACGATGCATTTTATACCATAGGTACTTTCGTTGAAGTTATTTAGAAACAAATAACGGATCCTAAATCATAGAGCCTACGTGCTATCCTAACTCGGGAACTGCCGTCCGATAAAAATATTGGATAGCTCGGGCTATCGAAGCTTGGAGGCACCAATCCAATTAGGCAGCGCCCGAACATGAAAGGCTACGACCAACCTAAAACGGCTCGGAGACGTCCACGTCCGTACTTGGAAAGTAAGGCCCTTACATATGATTAAAACCTATTAAAAGGTTATCCTCGGCAAAACACCGTCGCGTATGACTATAATACTCAAGTATCTTAAAGGCCTTCATTTTTTATCAAGAATTCAAAGATTAAACAACTCAGAGTTATCAAAATCGAGACTCATTCGGGCTTCAGGAGAACATCACTCTAGATTATGTCCAATTCTATGATAATGCATTATTGACGATCTTCAAATAAAAAATTGCCAGATGCTGAAAAATAAAGACACGGTGTTGCCGAAGGGAAAATTTTGAATATATTCCAAAATGTATTTACAAAGTCACGATAAAACGGCCTCAAAATAAACAAAAAATAGATATACAATAGAATACAAAAAAAAAAGCTAAGGCATCTCCGCCTAATCTTCACTAGAGCTTGAGTTAGGACCGAAACCTTCGGGCTCGTATAGCTCTTTTGCCTCGGCCGCGAGCCTCTTAGCCTCTTCAATCTCGATCGACATATCAAACCCCCAGACATGAATCACCTCGAGGGTCTCTCTCCGGGACAGCCGCATTACATACTCAACCTTTGTTATTAAGAGGGCCTTGGCTATTTCCACATCAGTCTTGTATTGGACAAATATTTCCTCGACCTTAGAGGAATCAACCGAGGTTGTCTCTAACTTGGACTTCTGCGCAATATATTCTCGGACGAGGTCGTCCTGTTTCGAGACAGATGAATCTGGTTGTGCCCGAAGCTCATTATTTAACCGAGACCACTTCTCGACCTTATCCTTAACCACCTATAGTTGGTCCTTGACCGATTCCAACTCCTATTTTGTAGCCTCTTTTTCCGAGGCCAGAAGGTACATCCTGCTCCTGAACGTCTCGGCCAAAATTTTGAGCTCATTCATCTCGGCCTAGAGCTAGTCAATCAAGTCTATCTTCTCTTAGATCTGCAAGGTTGCATCGTCTGCGCGTAACCTATCATTTTTAACCTAAAAAATCATTTCCTTCTACTCCAGTTCAACATGCTCGTGTTTCACGGACAAAGCCTCATTTTGAGATTTTTTCATCTCGGCTCGAAGAATAGGGAAATTCTTGAGGGCCTCGTTTTTTTACTCACTAAGAACCCTGTACATGTCCTTCTCCCGAACTTGCTCCTTGAGCTCGAACTCAAACTATTTGACTTCCATTTGAGATCAATGGAAGCTTTCACAGTGGAGCACCGAATCTTGGAAGACAAATCAATAAGATCATGAGAATACACTAAAGTTCAATAAGGTGCACAAAGGGAAAAAGGAAAGGGAAACGTATCCGGTTCAGTGCTTGTTTAGCCTCGTTGAAGAGGCTCGATGTGCTCACTTCGTTCATCTTCGCCCTATTCCTCTTCGATCACCTAGAAATAAAGATAGTTGTGCACGCCCACCGAAGCAGATAGCACCCGGGTGTCCATCGAGATAGTAAACATATTTGTTCTTTTACGGTCGGGATCCACGCTCACAGCAAGGAACTACCTCACTAGCTTCGGGCTCGAGCTCGGCTCGCTAGCTCTCGATGACATGTCCTTTTTCGGGATCTCCAGGTCACCAAACCCGTAATAATCCTCTAACGCGCCCATGTCCACCCTGTCAAAGAACATGTTGAGGGCCTTGTATGCGACCTGTGCCATCTTATTTGGCTACTCGTTTGACCGCCTGAGCCTCGACGAATAAAGACTCTGTATGGGACGACGACTCCGCAATGTCGATGAAACCGGAAACTTCCTACGGAGCAGGGATGGCTTCTCGGGATTCCATAACCTCATATTTTCCCTCTAGATCCCGTGCTAAAGAAAGATCGACCTCTCGGCCACTTTCTCCGTTTTCTACATGTTCTTCCTCACCAATGGTCGTCCCATGTGCGACGAACTCTAGATGGTCATCTTCAGGGTAATCCTTGAGCTGGTAAAGGAAGTCAGAGTCTAGTACCTCGGCATGGGTGCTCTTCTTGTTATTTTTTCAGCCCCAGACTGTTATCCTCTTCTTCTTGGATTTGTAGTCCAGGGAGCCATAAGATTTTCTCCTTTTTCTCTATTTCTCCTACTGTGCAACAGCTCCAGGCTATCCCAAAGTGGAGGGCTTATCAAGTGAGGACGGAGCCTCGTCCGTGTCCAATGGCTGAAGCTTAGTGGTTTTTAGAAAACCTATGAAATAAAAAGAACATAGTGTAAATAACGATTTAGTATGAAACTAGACTTATTTGGGAGGAGCACTCACCATGGGAATGGGCCTCCCACTTTCCCTTTGAAAGTTTGCACCATTCGTGCTCAAAGTACGACAATTGTTTGTAGATACCCTCAACCCACTCTTTGAAGTGAGGGACTACGTTGGGTACTCAAAAACCACTGCACGATGGTATAAGCAGGCAAAAAGAAAAAATAACAAAAGAAATTACAAGTACTCAAAGGGGAAAGAAACATACGGGCTGAGTTCCGATTTTTAGGGAACGATAAGAATTTAGAGGGAAAGATCTACAGTTTTACATGAACGAATCTCCCCTGCCAGCCTCATTCCCGATCTTCACTGATGCTCAAAAATGGATCTTTACTTGCCGGACGAACGAGCTTCATCAACCCCCCTCGAAACACTCGGGGACTGTAGAGACGAAGTAGGTGGTCGATGGTAAATCGAGGTGCTTCAGTGTTGTTGACAAAATGGCGGAGGATGATTACGATCCTCTAAAAGGACGAGTGAATCTGCTAGCGGTAAACATCGTACCTTTTGCAAAAGCTAAGAATTATATGGTCTACCTGGGAAAGTGTGAAGGGGTAAGTGTAAACACTTAGATACCCCTCCACGTGAGTTGTAATGTCCTCATCAGGACCAAGGACTA
>ML260865.1:7084-96452 GCA_005239495.1 Nicotiana undulata | reverse complement strand
GTTACTATATTTGACAACGATCGCTTACATTCTTTTAAGGTGTAAATTGAGCGTATCAATCAACTCATTCCTAATATTCAAATTCCTTGTTCTTGCTTCTCCGAGCTCATGACCTCCTTGTTAACACCGAACCGGAATCTCGATTCTTAGTTCCAGTTGCATACTACTTACGACACCTAACATGCCAATATGTAATAGTATAGGAATTCCACCATAATTCCTGAACCACTACTTGGGTGAACACTTCATCATATAGAAAACCTTTTACTTACCTCAATTCATGAGAATCATAACCACACACAATCACACCGAAGGTACTGATCACTGCTGAACAGGTGCCATTCCAACCATGGCTAACAAATCTATCTTCCTTTTAATCATCTTTAATTGCCTCAGAGATAATAGTAATTTCTTTCAACTCATAGTAACTCAACCCTCACTCACCCCGAGTGACCTTGATTCACGAGACCATGCTGCCTAAATCCCGCAATCCGTCTCACAACTTCCTGATAATCTTTTTACAACCCGAAGTTTATTTCTCTCACTCTCCCAACACTATCTTGCGTGCTGAAATAACATAGAACACTCCAACTACTTTTCCTTCTCCTTAGAGATTATACTGCAAAAGCTCGATCATTAATCATACTGCTGCTTGAGTCCCTTAAACACCACAGTCTCTAACTTTCAAATTCACTAGGACCACTGCTGAGAGTCACCCACTCTGACAGGCCCCAAATACAATCAACTCCAAGGATCTTCTAGCACATGAACATGCTCTTCAATGGAGCACGTGACTGAGTCACTTCCCTTACAACTTACCTATGACTTAAGAACAAATTCTTAATCTTCCAGAGCCTAACCCTGGTCCAATAGGGCCAACTTCGCACATTTTTATCATATGCCATGCTCGATTAACGCTTTAATCCTTTCTCTTAGCTGTAACAACTTGCCGATATACCGACAATTCCGCAATCCCATGAGAGCACAATCCTACGACCCAACTGCAGGTGGTGGGACTCCCCCACTTAGCCCGAAGCTACACCCTGCACCACTCCAGACACTGCTGATACTTGTTCTTTTTGTTGACATAACCTTGCTCAATCAATCCGTCCAAATCTTCCAAATTTCCCTGTTAGCATTCCCCAAATACTCACAGAAGATAACCCACCTGTGGAAACTCACCAACCGACACCTTCCACTATGTTGTGAGACACACTTTCTACGACATCGAGACCCCCATCCTAAGCTTGTCCTCCTTTACCAACTTGACTAGTCCGTCCGCTCCCCATGGACATCCACTATGCGCACGACAACATCTTCTGATCCCAAGCTATGCTGCATCCTTATTCATCCCTAACAACGCCTCTCGGTGGCATCTAACCTTCCGCCGAATAACCAACCTTTCAGTTTAAGCTTGTGGATCTACTCCCTGTCCACAAAATTTTTCAATTCACTTCAACTCCACTGAACTCATAGGCTACACTGCCACTTCCCACTTAGTTGGACTCATTCCTTTAAGCCACTACCTAACTTCCGTCTCTAACGCCTGGCATTTACAGATTTAGCCGCCACCTGTCACTTCTCACATGATTTCCTTCATCGCCTGCATATCAATTGCGACCTCAATTCAATATCATTCTCTGTAGCTCTTTAACCATCAGATCACCACGACTTCAAACTCTATGATGATCATCTTTCTTGAGCTACCTTTATTAGAAACGCTCATTCAATACTTCAACCACCGCACACCACGGTCTATTACAGTTTCTTCTTCAACACTGCTTCACAACACTCTAACAAAATACAACCGAAGAGCTATAACACCGGCGAACTTATCACATTCTATTCAATCAAACATCGGTACCTCAACACGGGTGAATACTCCACCTTACTCGATAACATCAATCTTCATTACTTTTATCGCCCAAAACCTGACCATTTATAGCTCATTTGCCTTTCCTCCGCCGGAACTAAAATGCTGATATCTCAAAAACCACACTCTGAGAGGACCTCCCTTCAAGTCATTCATCTCTCCCGCATATGGGTAAGCATTCTACCATCATATCGACATCGCGCGATAACCAATCGGAAACATCATCACTATCTGAGCATAGCCTCAAGGCTCTCAGAAACACAACAACTGAGCTGAAATAACATAATATTCTTTTGTAGGGCGACAACAAAAGCCCAATCGACTATGCATGAAAAACATCACGCACCATATCTGTAGCCCCATTACAACTCCTCAAACTCTCGATTATAGGAAGCGTTTCGCGACGTATAACATTGAGTAGGAAGAAACATAGGCATAAGCCTTAAAGGAATCAAACCGCACGATGAGGAATAAAGAAGGGAAGTACTCCTAACAGCCCTGTAGCCTCTGGAAGATAAGTACAGACGTCTCCGTACCGATCCGCAAGACTCTACTAGACTCGCTCATGACTCGTGGGACCTATGGGAACCTAGTGCTTTGAAACCACATTGTCACGACCCAAAATCCATAAGGTCGTGATGGAGCCGGACACCACTGTCAGGAAAGCCAATCATTAATTAACAGAAGTAAAATTTCCTGTTTTAGCATTTTCGAAATCATTACTTTTCACTTTAGTACTTAACAATTAGATAAAAAAAATCAGTTTTTTTTGTAAGAAAAGCAACCGTCTATTTGTGTAAAACACAACCCAAATACATATCCCATAACCCGGTGTCACAAGTGCATGAGCAGATTCTAAGAATTTATACAAATATTACAAAGCTTGTCCGAAATACAGATTGGACAAGTAATTTAACATAGAATACAATACATAGAGGGAGACTCTGTCAGCTGCGGGTCGTCTCTAGATAGTGCAGCTCGCCTAAGTCTCCAAGTCAATCACATTCCCAAGAGAGCACCTGTGCAATAAAAATTCACAGAAGTGTAGTATGAGTACGAAAACAACGTGTACCCAGTAAGTATCCCGCCTAACCTCAGAGAGGTAGCGACGAGGGGTCGAATTTGTCACTAGCTATAGGTCAGTCTAGCATAGTCTAAGTGAGAAGCTAAGAATGAGTATCCTAATCAATTAATCAAATAGTCTGAAATTAAAAACATCAATAAATATCAATTTATTCCACTTCTTTCACAGAAACTCTTCTTCTTTTAAACTGGCAACTGAAATGTACTCAAGCCAATAAACATGTATAAATCATAGGAAATACGCAACATTTATCATGCGCCGCAAATATGCCGAGGGTCGAACGACGCGGACCAACAATAATAAAATGTGCACTGCCGAGGGTCGAACGACCCGAACCATAGATGCATCTATTTTCCCCGCTCGCGAATCGATCATGCGAAGTGGTCAACATAATAATAATAATAATATGGCTAGCCTGCTCACGATTCATACCTGTGACTCAGGTGCTCATACGTACACGTATTCACATAAAGGAAATCCATATTTTTATCCAAGAAGACAGTTTCTCAAAATAATACGGCTAGCCTGCTCGCGAATCATACCTGTGACTCAGGTGCTAATTGAAGTTATAAAATTCTCCTTAATTAAACATGAAAATAGTATTTAGAATATTTCCTGGAAATTCATTTGCCAAGTTTAACAATATTCAATAAATAGCATTGCCAGGAACACAATAATCCACAGGGAAATCTATCCTCTTTCCAAATAATTAAGAAATTACACTCTAGCCTTTTTAGGCAAATAAATTACCAATTCAATAGCATTGTCATCCTATCATTATGACAGGATCACATGTACAACACATAAGGCATGCTAGTGGGTCCTAGACTACCCGGACATGGCATAACAGTAGCTACGCACGGACTCCCGTCACCTCGTGCGTACGTAGCACCCACAATAATTTCATATATTTATTTAGTTCACCTAGGGGGACAATTCCCCCTCATAAAGTTAGAAAGGAGACTTACCTTGCTCCGAAATTCCATAAACGGCCTCCAAGCCTTCCCGACGACTCCAATCGATGCACAACGCTCCATAACTACCCAAATGATGATAAACCAATAAAAATATACTCAATTGTTTTCTAAAATTTCAGATTTTATAATTTCCCAACTCCGCTTAGTGAAATGACCAAAATGCCCTTGGGCCCACGTGCCCGGATTCCAAAATTTCTCGAAGATAAACTCTACCCATAGCTTTACTAGCTCAAATATACAATTTACTCCTAATTTCATGCTCAAATTCGTGGTTAAATCCAATTTATCAAGTTTCTAGATTTTCTCCAAAATTCCCAATTTTTCCCACAATTTTCATGTCTAATCCCATGATAAAATCTTGTATTTAACTTGGAAATAAATAGAAACAACTTACCTTTGATGCTTGATGAAATCCCCCTTGAAATGCTCTCCAAAATCATCCAAGCCAAATGAAAGGAATGAAAGAAATGGGCCAAATTCGTGTTTAAAGAATCTGCCCATGCTTCGTGGAGTTGTACCTTGCACTTGTGCTGTAGAGGTTGTACATCCTATAAAGTTTCCTTGTTGAATACCTTCTGTTAAAACACCCATAACCTCTTGTAGAAATATCCAAATAACAAACAGTTTGAATATTTAAAACCTAGACTCGAAGATCTTTCATTTGATAGGTTGTACACCATATAACCCTTTATATATACCGAGATATGAGCTTCTAAAGTCGGATCCAAGCATCGGAAAATTTCTGGAAAAACTGCTCTACCAGCCATCTTCAGTTGGTCATAACTTTCTCTAGAGATGTCCAAATTACGATTTCTATACCTTTCTGGAAACTAGACACGACGGGCTACGACTTTCTATTTTGAATCATTTCAAAATTCCTTGTAGATCAAAAGCTATAGGCCTCCGAAGTCGGACCAGTGTTCCTTCACCGCGGACCGCGAAAACACGACCGCGGCCGCGAAGCCTCCCACCGCGGTTAGCGAAAAATGAACCGCGGATCGCGGTCGTGGGTTCATAAATTCGACCCTCCAGGTGTCCAACAACTATATATTAGCCTAAAGACACCTTGGGACCTATTCGGAACTCACCCGAGCCCTCGAAACTTCAAACCGAACGTACCAACAAGTCTGAAAACATGTCACGGACTTAGTCGAGGCCTCAAATCACATCACATAACATCAAAATCACCAATTATGCACGGATTAAAGCCTAAGAACTTATGAAATTTCCAAATTTCACAACCGATGCCGAAACACGTCAAAACTAGTCCGAATGACCTCAAATTTTACACACAAGTCATATATGACACTATGAACCTACAACCACTCTCCGAATTCCATTCCGAGCCCGATATCAAAATTTCCACTTCCGGTCAAATTCTTCAAAAATCATTAAATTTCTATATTTAGCCAAATGACTTCAAAATGACCTCCGGACATCCGAATTCACTTCCGATCGCGGTCCCAACTCCAGAATCACCATACGGAGCTATTCCTAGACTCGGAGTCCCGAACAGACATCTATAACACTGAAATTCTTTCCAAGCCAAATTTATGAAATTTTTCTAAAATACTAACTTCCACAATATACGCTGAAATGCTCCCGGGTTATCCAAAACCCGTTTCGGCCATACGCCCAAGTCCGAAATCATCATACGAACCTGCTGGAACCTTTGGATCCACATTCCGAGGTCGTTTACTCAAAATTCCAGTCTTACTCAATTTCTTCAACTTAAGGTTTCTGAAATGAATATTTTCCTTTCAATTCAACTCCGGTCTTCCTGAATTTCAATTCCGATCATACGCACAAGTCAATATACTTGAAATGAAGTTATTCATGACTTCCAACTGCTGAACGATGCGCTAGAGCTCAAAACAACCAGTCGGGTCATTACATAACCTAGCACTTCATGGGCCTTTAATGAGCCCACTTCCCACGTGTGCAGCAAACCCAAATGCGAACTCAGCTCAAGCATTGGAGTGTATCAGTTGCACAACCCAGGTCCATATTAACACCCATATCAAAAACCCATGGAGTCCCACTTACCAAGCAATTGTGAGTTAACAACTTAACCAAACAAGCACAAATAGCAATCACTTAAAGAATTCAGGGGCCTAATAACAGTGACTAAGTGATAGAATTTAAAGAAAAGTGCATTTGTATTTTAGAAGCAAACATAACAAGATTGATTAAACAAAGAACACGCAAAATAAGAGAATCGATAAGGCTTAGCTTCATCATGGCAAGTTGATATAGAAATATGGACATTACAGGTTCAATCACTTAGCACGAGATAACATATTGAGCAAAAAACACACTGAGAGAGAGTTAGGGGGAATCCGGCTCTCTGAGGGTGCACATGTTAAATGAATTCAGAATAGAGCACTAACCTAAAGAATTTCAAAGCCTAGAAATCCAACTCATGAATGGTCTGGCAGAGTCATATTTAGGGAGTGACAATGAAAAATAAGCCTAATCATGCTGAGGAGAACACAATGATATGGCAGGAAGGCATATCATCTTACAGGAAAACATAGAACATATTCCAATCTACTATGCATAATCATAGAACCTATATGTATTGGGATTCAACTAGAACACAAGCAATACCAATGAATGCACGAGTGATCAAACACCAGAAACAAAGCAACATGTTTTATTGAAAGAATGCAACATCAAATATTGTTGATGTAGGCATGTATAAACAGGGTCCCATAAAGGAAAATGTTCATTTAGGAAAATTATGGGTGTTAATTAGCTCCACTCAAGAATCTAAGGCATAAACTTATAACAAATGACATGTATAAGTAACTAGCTACCCATAAACATAATGATTAGAAATCAATCAAGTTGGACACATGTAATGGGCATATGTTGGAGCTAGCAGTGGCAAGAGAACGTACTAGGCTAAGTATCTACACATCATTACCACATAACTCACAGAGAAACAATGTATTCAACATGAAGAGAGCAATTCTAAGCAAGGACATAATTCCCTAAGGGTTTTAGTACAAGAAATCAAGATAAGGTGCAACAAACATTGACAAGGCTATATGAAGCTACGTGGAATGTTATTAAGACAGACAAACTTGTATACAAAGTGACATAATATCAAAGTTAATTTAAAGGAATCCAAGCAGCACTATTGCTCATAATACAAGTAGAAAGAAGTAGGAATTGTAAGGGTATGAAGTACTAACCAGTTGCAAACAAGTTGATCAAAGAATGCGAAAGTCAAAATCTCATAAATAATGGCGATTGCAGGAGAATAATGAACTGCAAAATTCTCAGTGCGTTAGAGTTCCCTAGGGTTTCAGGTGAACCCTAGGCAATGCTTGCACTAAGAGAGGTCTAATAATTGAATTCCGGTGGCCTTGGCTTCCAGGTGGCCAAGAGCTTGAATTTCAAGATATTATAGGACTAGAAAGAGTGAGAGTACTGTGATTAAAGTTCCTTTAGGGGAATTAGGGGAGGGGTTTATATAGTAGCATATTTAAATAAACAAACAAGGAAAATCATCAGCCAAACACAAGAAAGGAAAGAATATTACAGGCAATCAAAAATTAGTAAGGAAAAAGGAAAATCTCAAATCCTAGTTGGGTCTAACGGCCTTGAATCGAACCAATAATGCAAGAATCATTCATTATAACGTGTATATAGATGAGAGATTGTCCAGATCTTCACGGAATGAAGGTAAATCGGTCCCGTTCTTGAGACGTATTTATTGCCGAAAATAGAGCAAGAATTAAGAAACACCATAAACACGCGTATCATAGCATAACATCACAAAATAGGTAAGTAAATCATGGATTGATTCCACGTTTGGGTTGGAATCGGAGAAGGTTAGGTATGTCGGCTAGGGTTTCTTTAGAAGAAAGGGGGAGAGTGTTTAGAGGCGTCTGGAGTGAAGAAAATGGGGTTAGGGTGAGGGGATATAAGGAAGGTGGGGAATTATTATGGGCCATTGATCATTTGATATCAATGGCCAGGATTGAAATGGGTGTGGGGCGGGTTCAAAACGGACCGCGACCGATTTTGTTTTTAAAGGATTGTTTGGTTTGCGCTGCTAAATGGTGTAATTGAGATGGGCCAACTGCTTTCGGCTTGGTTTTGGTATGAAATTAGCCTAAAATTTTAAATACACGAAATTGTTTTAATTAAAAATAGTTAATAAATAATAAGATATTACTTATGTAATAAAATGACTGAAAATAATAATTTAACATTTATAAAACATAAAAAATGCTATTGTAGCATGAATAATGTAATAATTTAAATTATGCATAACATATAGGATATTATTGCAAAATTACATAAATAACTATAAGATAGATATAATTATATGAAACAATATAAAAATGTTTTAAAACATTTATGTGAGTGTAAAATAACAAATTTGGATGATTACGCTATTGCAAATAATTTAAGAGAATAATTATTAAATATTCAAGTAATTTAAATGCAAGAAATCAATTTAAAGCTTTAAAATTATAGAAAATGCTTGCATAAATCTTGTAAATTAAATAATGGATGAAAAAAGACATTTTGAAAGTCTATATACTATTTGAGAAATGTGAGGGCAAAATTGTGTATCAATAGCTTCCCTCTTTACCCGGTAATGATGAAAGAGTTGTCAAGTAAAGAAAATGATGACCAGTTTTTGTCGAATTGAGTGGGAATGATGTGATTTAAAAAATGGGGCCGAACCCTGGTTCATGAGTTGCCTACATATCCCTGGAGTTAGGGGAATCAGGCCATGTGTAGTTCTGGATCCAACAACGAACGAAACCGATGGAGATGTTATAAGAATGGTTGCATGTTTCGGAAAGGTTCTTTTGGGTAGGATATTGTTGCAAGTAACGGAAAACTTTAGGTGGAGTCATGAATGCAAAATGTACGTTGCGGGTGTATCACAAGGCAGATATCTTAACAGTCATCGAGTAAAATGTAGGCAATTACATATCATCAGCTCCGTTTGAAGCAGTCAAAGGATGTGAACGAAAATCGGAGCAAAGATTGCTCCTGTTTGCAGAACAGTTACCTCCCGAGTTGCCTGCAAAACTCAAAACATGGTGCATACGAACATATATTGGTTATTGCCAAAATTTAAACATGTTGCATATTCCCTTTGGACTATGACGCCTTTGAATAATGGTGTGCAGTTTCAAGAGATCTTCAGGCCATGGAATGGTGTCTCCCGTCTATAAGGATGGTGCCTTCAGACTATGACGCCTTCGAACAAAAATGGTGATATTTAAGACTATGAAATGCAAAGATATGATGCTTGGTCATATGTGAGGACGAGACAAGTCCAAGCTCAGTCTTGTATGAGATGAGGGCAGTGTTTAGCCCTATGTGAATAAAGGGGATAATGCTTGTCCTTATGTAGTGTAGTGGAGATAGTGTTTTATTCTTATGCAAAGAAAAGGCAATGCTTAGCCTCATGATAGAAACAGAGACAATGCTTAGTCTCATGTAAGGAAAGGCAATGCTTAGCCTTATGAAATTACAGAGGCAATTCTTATCCGCATGCAAGAAATGGAGACAATGATTAGTCTCATGCAGGGAAAAGCAATGCTTAGCCTTATGCAATTACGGAGGCAATGCTTAGCCTCATGCAAAAAATGGAGACAGTGCGTAGTCTCATGCAGGGAAAAATAATGCTTAGCCTTATGCAGTTATGGAGGCAATGCTTAGTCGCATGCAAGAAATGCGGAGGATGCTTAGTCTCATGCAGGGGAAAGGCAATGCTTAGCCTTATGCAATTATGAAGGCAACGCTTAGCCTCATGCAAGAAATGGAGACAATGCTTAGTCTCATGCAGAGGAAGTGAGAAAGAGCTTAGTCTCATACAAAGAAAAGGCAGTGCTTAGCCTTATGCAATTACAGAGGCAATGCTTAGACTAATGCAAGAAATGGAGACAGTGCTTAGTCTCATACATCGAAAGACAATGCTTAGACTTATACAATTATGGAGGCAATTCTTAGCCTCATGCAAGAAATGGAGACAATGCTTGGTCTTATGCAGAGAAAGGCAATGCTTAGCCTTATGCAATTACGGAGGAAATGCTTAGCCTTATGCATGAAAAGGAGACAATGCTTAGTCTCATGCAGGGAAAGGAAATGCTTAGCCTTATGCCATTACGAAGGCAATGCTTAGCCTCATGCAGAAATTGAGACAATTCTTAGTCTCATGTAAGGAAAAACAGTGTTTATCCTTATGCAGGAAAAATG
The DNA here is from genome assembly GCA_005239495.1 of Nicotiana undulata. Taxonomy (NCBI): domain Eukaryota; kingdom Viridiplantae; phylum Streptophyta; class Magnoliopsida; order Solanales; family Solanaceae; genus Nicotiana; species Nicotiana undulata. The sequence goes on along the minus strand of ML260865.1, from coordinate 86,284 downwards.
ATGAGTGGCTATGAGAGAGTGAAGTATTTGTTAGCTAGTTGTGTTTGCGTTTGGCAACTTGTCGCCATGAAAGTAGTGATTTGTTGTGCGTATGTATTCCCGAATATCACTGTTATGTTTATCATTCCTGCATTCAAAGAAAAATCGTGAGTTTTGCGGGAGGAAGGTTGGTTCGTGCTCTTAACTCCTTGCTTTGCCTTCACTCTTGTCTTGAGGTCCTGCTTGAGTTACCCTGGGTAATATCTGGTTATCATAGAAACAAAGTTTTCGAAAACATATATGCATTTGAAAAATTATTTGCAGAAATATAGTTGTTTGAAATATATGATAGTTCGTAAGATCAAAGTATTTAGATAAATCATCGACTGTGTCTCATTTAGACACATTGCAATTTCCTTGTTTAAAATTTTGAGGGTCCTCAAATTCTACCCCAGTTTAAGTGCGTACTTATGAAAACACATTTTAGTTGTTCCATGCATGACGAAGTCGTCTGAACTTGCGATCTTTCCCCAGTTTCTGATCATGGAAAATGAAGATTTTGTTAAGATATGGCCGAACCCACATGGCTGCCTACGTATCCCCTCTTAAACGGGAATCAGGTCAAGCGTAGTTCAGTTACATCAAGTGGAAAATGCAAACAAACTTAAACATACTATCTCGTGACTGCGTCTGAATTGATAGGTTTTGGCCAAATCTCTCTGTCCATTTCTCCAAGTATAAGTGCTCCTCTTGTTAGTACCCGATGAACCATGTAGGGACCTTTCCAATTGGGCAAAACCTTCCCCTTGTCTTCATCTTGATATGGGAAGATTCACTTTAGCACCAATTTCCACGGTATGAATTGCCTTCATATGAATTTTTTGTTGAAAGCTCTTGCCATTCTGTTCTGGTAGAATTAATTATGAAATAATGCATTCATTCTCTTCCCATAAATGAGAGCTAGTTATTCGCAGCGGCTTCATACCCATTCTGCATCGCTTAACTCAGCTTCTTGTGCAATTCTTAGAGAAGGGATTTCTACTTCGGCAGGAATACCCGCTTTAGTACCATAAACCAATAGGTAGGGAGTTGCCCCAATTGATGTGCGAATTGTGGTACGATATCCGAGAAGAGCAAATGGCAGCTTCTCGTGCCATTGTTTGTAATTATCTACCATATTCCTCAATATCTTCTTGATGTTCTTGTTGGCGGCTTCTACGACTCCATTCATTTGTGGCTTGTATGGTGTCGAGTTCTTATGCTTGATCTTGAAGGTTTCACACATGGCCTTCATCAAATCACTGTTGAGATTGGCGGCGTTACCAGTGATGATTGACTCTAGTACTCTGAACCGACAAACAATGCGATCCTAAACAAAATCTTCTACGACCTTCTTAGTTACAACTTTGTAAGATGCTGCTTCAACTTATTTTTGAAGTAGTCTATGGCCACTGGAATGAATCTATGCCCATTTGAAGCAGCGAGTTCGATCGGGCCGATGACATCCATTCCCCATGCCAAGAAGTGAGTTCATTAGGTGGTACTAGTATCATGTCAGCATGAATCTGGCATTGGTGGCACTTCTAGACATACTTGATGTAGTCTGTTTCCATAGTCATCCAGAAATACCCCGCTCTTAGTATCTTTTGCGGCTAAGGTGAACCCATTCATGTGCGGTCCACAGGTTCCGGCATGTATTTCCTCGAGCAATCTAGATGCCTTCTTCGCATCTACACGCTGTAATAATCCCAGGTCTGGAGTCCTTCTATACATAATTCCTCCACTTTGAAAGAAATGGTTGGCTAACCTTCAAAGTGTGCGCTTCTAAGTATGGGTAGCATGCTCTGGATATTCCCCATTTGCCAAGTCTTCATTGATGTCGTGGAACCACGGATTTCCGTCAATCTCTTCTTCAACATGAGCACAAAAAGCTGGCTGCTTGTGAATTCTTATTGGGAGAGGATCGATGAAATTCTGGTATGAGTGTTGTATCATGGAAGATAAAGTAGCTAATGCATCTGCGAACTCATTCTGAATCCTCGAAACATGTTTGAATTCTATCTTTGTGAACCTCTTGATAAGCTCTTGTATACTGTGCAAATATGGCAATATTTTGGTGTTCTTTGTAGCCCATTCACCTAGAACCTGGTACACCAAAAGATCTGAATCTCCGATTACTAGCAGCTCCTGAACGTTCATGTCAATGGTCAACCTGAGTCCCAAGATGCAAGCCTTATACTCCGCCATATTATTGGTGTATGGGAACCTGAGTTTTACGGATACCGGATAGTGTTGGACGGTTTCTGATACTAAGACAGCTCCGGTACCCACTCCTTTGAAGTTTGCTGCTCCGTCGAAGAACATTCTCCAACCATCATATGCCTCAGTGATTTCTTCTCCTACAAATGACACCTCCTCATCGGAAAAATATGTTTTCAATGGTTCCTATTCTCCGTCTACGAGATTTTCTGCCAATGCTTGCCCCTTGACCGCCTTCTGAGTTACATAGACGATATCAAACTCACTCAGCAATATTTGCCACTTTTCTAACTTACCCATAGTCATGGGTTTCTGAAAGATGTATTTCAGCGGATCCATCCCTTATATGAGATATGTAGTGTATGCACAGAAATAATGCCTCAACTTCTGAGCTATCCATGTCAAAGCACAACAAGTGCGTTCTAGCAAAGAGTATCGGGCTTCGTAAGGCATGAATTTCTTGCTCAGAAAATATATTACCTTCTCCTTTCTTCTAGTCTCATCAAGTTGTCCCAGAACGCAACCAAAAGCTCCCTCCAGTACGGACAAATAAAGTAGCAGGGGTCTTCCATGTTCTGGTGGAACCAGAACATACAGTTTAGATAAATACTGCTTGATTTTGTCGAAGGCTTTCTAGAATTCTTCAGTGCAACCTGTTGCAACATCTTTCCTCAGAATCCTAAATATTGGATCACATATCTCGGTAGATTGTGTTATGAAGAAACTGAGGTAATTGAGACACCCTAAAAAGCTTATCACATATTTCTTAGTCTTCGGAGGTGGCAAGTCTTGGATTACTTTGACTTTTGACTGGTCTAACTCAATCCCTATGCGATTGACGATGAATCTTAACAATTTTCCAGCGGGGATCTCCGAAAGCACACTTTGCTGGATTCAGTTTCAGATTGTGCCTTCAAAGCCGATCGAAGAATTTCCTCAGGTCTACTATGTGGTCCGTGCTCCTTTTTGATTTTATGCTAACATCATCCACGAACACCTCTATCTCCTTGTGTATCATGTCGTGGAAACTGGTTGTCATGGCTCTCATGTAGGTGGATCCAGCGTTCTTCAAACCAGTGACATCATTTTGTAACGGTATATTCCCCACACCATGATGAAAGCTGTCTTTTCAGCATCCTCCTTATCCATCCAGATCTGATGGTATCCTGCGAAGCAATCCACAAAGGATTGGAGTTCATGCTTGGAACAATTGTCAATCAATATGTGTATATTGGTCAACGTGAAATCATCTTTGGGACCCGCTCTGTTTAGATCTCGGGAGTCAACACATACTTTGACTTTCCCATCTTTCTTCGGAACTGGCACAATGTTAGCCAACCGAGTCGGGTATTCGACCACTCTAAGAACCTTGGTTTTGATTTTCTTGGTGACCTCCTCTTTTATCTTCTAACTCATATCCGGCTTGAACTTTCTAAGCTTCTGCTTTATCTATGGACATGTATGATTAGTGGGTAGCAAGTGAGCCACTATGGATGTGCTCAAACCAGTCATATCGTCGTAGGACCATGCAAAGATATCTTCATATTCTTTTAGGAATGTTACATACTCTTCTTTGTCTTACAGTGATAGATGAATGCTTATGCGTGTTTCCTTGACCGTTTCGGAATCCCCTAAGTTAACTGCTTCAGTTTCGTCCAAGTTAGACTTTGGTTTCTTTTCAAAATTTTACACTTCTTTGATGATTTCCTCAGTTATTATATCATCTTTCAGATCCTCTGAATCACTATCCTCATGTAGCATTGTCTCATTGCATGTCACATTCATAGGTTCATCGGGATAGGTAATAGTAATGCTGAAAAGAAAAATATAAAAAATAATAATAAATATTAAAAGCGGTAATGCATTAATAGAATCTTAAAATCGTCAAACAAGTGCGGCTCGATGGCTCGAGAAATTTTTTTAAAAACAAAATACTAAAAAATGTGTCAAATGCTCAAAACTATTTAAAAAAAAAAGTAAGTCATGCTAATTTGCAAGGCTACCCAGGAACTCGATGGGCCCGGGATGGTACAACGGTCCAGTTCTTGAGAAGATGCCAGTATGAACGAACCAACCGTTGGGAATGGGTATAAAATAAAGAAAAATCAAAAGGTAACCAAGTTAGAAAGGAATATTAAAAGAGTGTTTGTGATATTAAAACATGTTTCACAAAGTCATGGAATAATTTGCGTCCTGATTTGGGGATCTCGTTGTGCCCCAGGTAGGACTAAGCGACAGGTAGACTTGGAGAAAGTTAATACCAACATTTGCGTTATTTGATTAATGCCAAAAATGTTTATACAATAATGATCAACACGTTTGCATATTTTCTCCAAGTAATGCACATAGTATGATAACGTCCATTGGGATTGTGGAAATTCCGTCGGACTTTGGACGAGGTTCATCTTAGCGGGTTGGAACGTTGTACTAGGTTTAGCATGATGCATGTACATTTCATGTTAAAGTAGGGTTTCTATAATGGTCAATACTGGTACTCCCAAGTGGACAACATGAGAGAGAAAGTCATGGGACCATCAATTGCATCGTTGATCGACTAGTCTACCGCAAAAGACTTCCTGATTTAAAAGGGTAATTTATGGAAGAGCGAGAACACTCATCAAGTTCCGCTATGTTGATAATTGGCACGAGTGGAGTATGATGGGGAGCATGCTTTATGCAGAGAAATAACACGTTGCCAAGTATTTGCATGATAGAATATGTAAAAGCAGTAAATAAGATAGCAAAGTAAACATGGAAAGAATAGAGAAGAAAGACAAAAAAGTAAGTTTAGTTCATAGAATACATGCAAGAACATAATAGCACAAGTAAGGAAGTAGGCATGATATAATAGTTTTAGGCAAGATGAAGAGCGGTCATAGCAAAATAAAGTGAATAGGGGAAGGGATGTGCATGTCATAACAGATTTAAACAAATAAAGCTGAGTAGGGGAAGGGATGTGCATGTAACAAAGAAAGCAATTGACATAAGCAAAGTTCATTACGGTATGAGCTTAAGTGTAAATCCCCAGTAGAGTCGCCAGGCTGTCACGCCCCATTTTCTCGCAAAATCAGGCTTTGACATATGACAACTCTTTTAAATGAAGGGTAGGGGGTTAAAAGCGCCACCTAACGATTTTGAGGTGCGTTAGGGCACCTATTATGTAAGTAACTCTGTTGACTAGTCAACGCCACCAAAGATCGGGTAAGGGCTCAAATTACCTCAAAGAAAAAATGTTAGGCACTCTTCGAGGTCCACAAGTGTGGGTCTCGACCGAACATAAGACTATGTGGATTATGTAATTATGCTAAATGATCAAATAAACAAAAAGAGGATATAAAGGTCAAAGAATTTCATTATAACATACTGAGAATTAGTACAAATCTTAGTATGACTATAAGGATACAACTACATTGGTCTATATTAAACGACTAAGTATGAATAACAAATATATAAAGGAGGGGGGGGGGTCCTAAGTTTTTTAGCCTAAAGGATCACCCCGTGCAACATAAATAATAATTCACAACTCCTATTAGATTGGAGTTGCTCATATTATTCAGCGAGTACAAACTATCATCTCCTGCTACCCGATTACTATGTTGAAGTTGTTAACCTAAAAGCGTTCTATGATTCTAAGTCGTGTCCTATGCATGCACTACCCGTCCCATGCCTATTGTCCAGGAGGCTTTGGACCTCTATTTGGGTGGTTCTAGACTTACTTAGGTTTCTCAAAAATGATAAAACTAATCGCGCATACAAAACAAATAGGACTACACATAACCAAAGAGTGGCTTGTGTTAGCCTCCAAACATAAACAAAGAAGCACACAGACTGATTTTCAGATTAAGCAGCGGACGCTTTCAGAATTAAGATGTATTTGGGCTGTTAAATCCTATAGGCATGGTCTCTATATGATTCCAAAATCAAAAAGGCAATGCTGCATTTTAGGCTGATGTACAGATTAAATCATTATAAGTCCTATAGACATGGTTTCTAAGTGATTCTTATTTTAGCAATATACAACCAACGGATTTGAAGATCACAAAAAACCTATAAGCATGATTTCTAGATTGTTGGCAAAAGGCAGTGAAACGACTCCAAAACCATGAACTAACAACGCTGATTTTATAGACAAGTTCGTTAGGTAGGATTTCTAACAATTAGCAATTAATTTGATTTTACAACACTTTATTCCTATAGACATGTCATCTAGGCATGGCAGTGCACTAAAATAATAAAAGCAATTTGACCAATTGGTTATTTAAAATCCTATAAACATGGTATCGAGATTAGTAAGGCATGTTCCATCACGTCCTATAGGCATGTTATCTAAGTGTACATAGTATTAGACATAGAAAACATGTATAGCCAAATGCTAACATGTTTTGACGAGTTAAGTGTGTGCAGGGCTCCTATAGGCATGGTTTCTATTAGTGCACAATACATGATACAAAATAGCATATATGACATGTTGAACAAAATAGCAAATAGATCACGTAGACCCTATATGCATGTTTTCTACCCTTTTATGCAAACATGTAAATGTACCCGTTTCCCCAATTCACTGATTTCCCCAATCTGTGCAGTTTACAAATTATTATAGGACCAAAGATAAAAGAAGAAATAAACTCAAATGTTACATGATTAAGTGTGATGACCCAAAAGGTCATCTTATGTAAACTTAATTACGACTATGTTCCGAGGCCCCGAAAGCCTCAGTTAATCTCACCTCGATGTGCATGCGCAACCTGAGCGCGTAGCCTGGAAGCCTTTATGTAGCTTGATAAAGAGTTGAATTAATGATAATTAATTGAATAAAGTTGACTTTGGTCAACATTTTTGGTAAATGGACCCGTACCCGTGATCTGGCGGTCCCGAAAGGTCTGTAGGAAAATATGGGACTTGGGCGTATGCCCAAAATCGAATTCCGAGGACCCTAGTCCGAGAAATGAATTTGTAAAGAAAATTATTTTCTGAAAATAATTAAGGCTTATGAAAATGAACCTCGATGTGAAACCTGTGTTGCCGGGCCCGTATTATGGTTCCAGAGCCCAGAACATGTTCAATATGTGTTATTTAAGTTATCTGTGAAATTTGGTAAGGAACATACTTGATTTGACGGCTTTCGGAAAAATATGGGAAATTGAGAGTTAATGAAGTTTTGAGGATTTTCATAGAATTTGAAATTTGGTTTGGAACGTGATTTCATGTTATCAAGGCCCGAATGTGATTCCGAGACTGGGAATGGTTCCGTTACGTCATTTGTGACTTGTCCGAAAATTTGATGTCATTCCGAGTCGTATAGGTCGGTCCGATGCATGTTTATAGAAATCAAGAACTTGAAGTTTCTTAAGTTATGGTTTTAGGGGTTTTGGGGTGTGATTTTGAGTTTTAGCGTTGTTTTGAGTGTTCCGTGGGTTCAAGCAAGTTCGTTTCATGATTTGGGACTTGTTGGTATTTTTGGACAGGGGCTCGGGTGGGCCCAGGTGACTCCTGGACCCCCAACGGGGCTAAAAACCAGCTAAAACAACTGTTGGTGCAGCTGTTGCTGGTGTGTCCGCAGGTGCGGTTCTTTTTCCGCAGGTGCGGGACCGCAGGTGCGGCCCCAAACTCCGCAGGTGCGAACCCAGCTCCTACGGCCCTTTTCCGCAGGTGCGGCCATTTCTTCGCAAGTGCGGGACCGCAGGTGCGGTCCCAGGGTCGCAGGTGTAGAAACCCTTGTAGGCAGCCTGTATTTAAGTGTCAAAACTTGGGTTTCCTTCATTTACACCCATTCCAACCTCCATTGAAGGGTCCTAAGAGCTTGAGAAACCATTCCTCGACCCATTTCCAGTAGAGGTAAGTAATTTCACTCTATTTTACTAGTTTAATTCATGTATTGTCAAGGGGATTAACTACTAAATCTTAGAAAAATCTAGGTTTTGAGTAGTAGATGGGATTTTTGGTAATTTGATGAACTATCCAATTAATGCTATGAATTCAAGTAGAAACTTCATATTAATGATCCTTAGGCTATGCGTGAGTGATTCCTCTGAGAATTTTCGGGATTCGAGCATGCGGGCCCGGGGTCGAATTTTAGTTTTTTTTGGAGGTTGTAAAATATATAATTAGGCTTTGGAATTGGTTTATTGAGTAATTATTGATTTTAATAAATCCATTATGTCTAGATATTATCGATACAGAGTTGGATTCGAGAGGAAATGTGGTATTAGAGGCTTGAATTGCGATTCTTGGACACGAGGTAAGTGTCTTGCCTAACTTTGGTGAGGGAATAGGTATTGTGTGCTATGCGCTATGTGTTTATCATGTTCAATGCATAGGTGAGGTGACGCGTACCTATGCATTGTGTGTCAAGCATGCCGTAAGTCTATTTTGATGAAATTCTTGTTATTACTTCCATATTCATTGTATTATGAAAATTGTTTCTACTTGGAAGTTGATTGTTTGTTGAAAATCCTTGTTGATAAACTTATGATATGATGGTTCGATTGAGGACCCAATTTGTTAAGAGATATAATTGAAAGGATTGGTTATAGATGAGACCCTTGCCGGGCAATTGTTATGATATTGACTGATATTCTCCCCTTGTTGGGTGATTATGATGTGTATTTCCACTATGCTACATTCCTTGCCATTCGATATTTGTCATTGTTTTGGTGAGGAAGAGTGTAAAGCACGAAGGGTGATGCCGTTCCATGATTTACATTGATTACGTCATAAAATGCATAGTGAGGAAGAGAGTAAAGGCACGAAGCTTGATGCCGTGCCATGATTCATATTGATTAAAAGCACGAAGGTCGATGCCGTGCCATGATTTATTATGCCTCACATTATACATTGCACTGTGAGGAAGAGAGTAAAATCACAAAGGGTGATGTCGTGCCATGATTTGTATTATCTCATACCATACATCACATTGTGAGGAAGAGAGTAAAAGCACGAAGGGTGATGTCGTGCCATTACATACATTGTTCGCATTTATACTTGTTACGTTAGCATCATTGTTAATTTGGTCTCTTGCTTTCTCCTATGCGTTAATCAATTGTTCTTATCTCTCACTTGTTACCCCCATTGACTGCTCCCGTATCCCATACTTATCTGGTTATTCCTACGTTTGTCTATGCTATATCTTGTAGAACTGTACAAGCATATTATCGTTGTCAGGTCTATCCTCGTCACTACTTCGGCCAAGGTTAGGCTCGGCACTTACTCAGTACATGGGGCCGGGTTTACTGATGCTACACCTGTACTTCTTATTGTTGTGCAGATCCCGCTGTCAGACCCTGTGGACTTCGCTAGAGGGAGTATCCTACAGTCCAGCTCAGAGATTCCAAGGTAGACTCGCAGACGTTCGTGGGCCTTGGCGTCTCCTCTATCTCCATTTCCCTATTCTGTCACACATTTATCCTAGTCTTTCTAAGACTGTTCATGTGTTTTTTTTCTTCAGACTTTGTATTTAGCACTCTGTTAGCATGTCCGTGAGTAGTGACTCCGGGTTTTTGGGAATTATTACAACGTATTGTATTTTGTTACCTTCGCCTAGTTTGGAAAATTTATCTACTTTCGTGTTATGAATTATAACCTGTTCTAGTAAATGCTATCATTTTCGTGATAATATGTTAGTGTAGTTTTCCACGTTGGCTTGTCTAGCGGGTTCAACGTTAGACGCAGTCACGACCTAAAGGTGGGATTTCGGGTCGTGACAAGTTGGTATCAGAGCACTAGGTTGCTTAGGTCTCACAATTCACAGACAAACTTGGTAGAGTCTGAGGGATCGGTACGGAGACGTCTGTACTTATCCCTAGAGGCTGCAAAGTTAGGAATAACTTCATATCTTTCATTCTCTGTCGTTCCATTTGAATTATAAATACTAATTAAGTCTCTATACTACTCTCTCGCAGATGGCGAGGACGCGTGCTTCCTCATCGACCGATCGGCATCCTGATCCTCCTATTGAAGCTCCTACGAGGGGCCGAGGCCACGCTAGAGGCCGAGGCAGAGCTAGAGAAGCAGCTCCAGTTGAGCACCCACATATAGACTTTGCCAGTGAGGTTCCTAGTAAGACAGTCCCAGTTGGACCAGCTCAGGTCCCAGAGGGGTTCATTGCTACCCTGGTGCTTCAAGACGCTCTAGTCCGCTTGGTGGGACTTATGGAGAGCGTGGCTCAGGCCGGTTTTCTTCCTACTGCACCAACTAGTTCTCAGGCTGGGGGAGGTACCCAGCCTCCTGTTATTCATACCCCAGAGCAGGTTGCCACTCAGTTTCAGACTCCAGCACCTCAGACATCTAGGGTAGCTCAGCCGGGTATTGTGGCACCGACAGCCGATGGTACAACTATGTCAGCAGATGCTCTATGGAGACTGGATAGGTTCACCAAGTTATTCACTGCTACTTTTACTGGTGCGCCATCAGAGGACCCCAGGATTATTTGGACAGTTGTCATGAAGTTCTTCGGAACATGGGCATAGTGGAGTCCAATGGAGTTGACTTTGCTACCTTTCAGTTATCTGGCGCAACAAAGACTTGGTGGAGGGATTATTGCTTGACCAGACCAGTTGGGTCTGCACCTTTGACTTGGATTCAGTTCTCAGAGGTATTCTTGGGGAAGTTCCTTTCCATTACTCAGCGAGAGGATCTTCGGAGGCAGTTTGAGCGTCTCCAACAGGGTTCTATATCAGTCACTCAGTACGAGACCAGGTTTATCACCTTAGCCAGGCATGCATTGATGATACTTCCTACTGATCGGGAGAGGGTTCGGAGATTTATTGAGGGTTTGGCCCAGCCTATCAGACATCAGATGGCTAGAGAGTCAGGTACTGATATTTCCTTACAAGATGCGGACGATGTGGCCTGGAGGATTGAGATGATTTTATCACAGAGTGGTGGTCAGGGGGCTGACAAGAGGCCCCGTCACTTTGGTAGATTCAGTGGAGCCTCATCTGGAGGCAAGGATTCTTTCGGCAGAGGTCAGTCACCCCGAACTTTTCACTCAGCACTTCAGGTATCTCACCGCGCACCGCCAGCTCTTATTAGTGCACCACCAGCACCTATCGGTGCATAACCACTTCAGAGTTACCAAGGTAGTTATCAGGGTCGTCCGGGGCAGTTCTAGAGTCCCCAGTCATATCAGCAGAGGCTGTGTCATTCTTGTGGTGTTCCGGGGCACATTGCGAGGTATTGCCCTGGGTTTCTGGTAGTTCTCAGTATCAGGGTTCTCGTGCCGTGGTCCCTGCCGCAGGTGCACCCCCACCCCATCAGCTCGCTCGGGGTGGTGGTCGTGGTGCCAGAGGTAGAGGTCAGACTCATAGAGGTGGAGCACAGGCCACGAGGGGCAGGGGTTAGGTCGCAGCAGGTCGACCCAGATATGTTCAGATTGGAGGGGCACTGCCCCGTTGTTATGCTATTCCTGCCAGGCCCGAGGCTGAGGCCTCCGATGCAGTCATTACAAGTATGGTTTCAGTTTGCAGCAGAGATGCTTCAGTTTTATTTGATCCGGGGTCTACATTCTCCTATGTGTCGTCATATTTTGCTCCTTATCTGATTATGCCCCGTGATTCGCTGAGTACCCCTGTATATGTATCCACACCGGTTGCTGATTCTATTGTGGTAGATCGAGTATACTGTTCTTGCTTTGTTGTTATTGGTGGTTTAGAGTCTCGGGTAGATTTATTGCTTCTTGATATGGTGGACTTTGATGTTATATTGGGGATGGATTGGCTATCTCCCTATCATGCTATTCTGGACTGTCATGCCAAGACAGTAACTTTGGCCTTGCCAGGTGTGCCTCGTTTGGAGTGGAGAGGGACTCCTAGCCATTCTTCTGGCAGAGTTATTTCTTATATGAAGGCTCGGCGTATGGTCGAGAAGGATTGTTTGGCCTTTTTGGCCTATGTTCGTAATTCTAGTGCTAAGGTTCCTTCTATGGAGTCCGTACCTGTGGTTCGTGAGTTCCCAGAGGTTTTCCCTGCTGACCTGCCGGGTATGACACCTGACAGGGACATCGACTTTTGTATCGAGGTGGCTCAGGGCACTCAACCCATTTCTGTTCCGCAATACCGTATGGCCCCGCCAGAGTTGAAGGAATTGAAGGACCAGTTGCCGGAGTTGTTGGATAAAGGCTTCACTAGGCCTAGTGTTTCTCCGTGGGGTGCTCCAATGTTGTTCGTTAAGAAGAAAGATGGTTCAATGAGGATGTGTATCGACTACCGGCAGTTGAATAAGGTTACTATTAAGAACAAGTATCATTTGTCGAGGATTGATGACTTATTTGATCAGCTTCAGGGTGCTACGGTATTCTCTAAGATAGACTTGAGATCTGGTTACCATCAGCTGAGGATCAGGGCGTCTGATGTTCCTAAGACAACTTTTCGCACTCCTTATGGGCATTATGCGTTTCTGGTTATGTAGTTTGGGTTGACAAACGCCCCCGCTGCTTTTATGGAGTTGATGAACCGGGTATTCTGGCCCTATTTGTACTCGTTCGTGATTGTTTTTATTGATGATATATTGATATACTCTCGCAGCTGAGAGGAGCATGAGCAACACCTTAGAGTCGTCCTCCAGACTCTAAGGGATAGCCAGTTGTATGCCAAATTTTCTAAGTGTGAGTTCTGGTTGAGTTTGGTGGAATTTCTGGGCCATGTTGTGTCTGTAGAAGGTATTCAGGTGGATTCTAAGAAGATTTCAGCAGTTAGAGACTGGCCTAGGCCCACTTCAACTACAGAGATTCGGAGTTTCTTGGGCTTAGCAGGTTATTATCGCCGATTTGTGGAGGGCTTTTCATCTATCGCAGCCCCGATGAACAGGTTGACCCAGAAGGGTGCCCAGTTCGGATGGTCGGATGAGTGTGAGGCGAGCTTTCAGAAGCTCAAGATAGCCTTGACCATGACATCAATGTTAGTTTTGCCCACAGGTTCAGGGCCATATACCGTGTATTGTGATGCTTCACCGGTTGGGCTTGGTGCAGTGTTGATGCAAGATGGCAAAGTCATAGCCTATGCTTCTCGTCAATTGAAGGTTCATGAGAAGAACTATCCAGTTTATGATATGGAGCTTGCAGCTATTGTTCATGCATTGAAGATTTGGAGGCATTACTTGTATGGTGTGCCTTGTGAGGTGTTTACGGATCATAAGAGTTTACAATATCTATTCAGGAAAAAGGAGTTGAACATGAGGCAGAGAAGGTGGTTAGAGTTACTGAAGGATTATGATATTACCATTCTTTATCATCCGGGGAGGGCCAATGTGGTGGTCGATGCTTTGAGCCGGAAGTCAGCCAGTATGGTCATTCTAGCTTATTTATCAGCTGGGGAGCGACCTCTTGCGTCGGATGTTCAGGATTTAGCCAACCGATTTGTGAGGTTGGAGGTTTCTGAGACTGGCAGTGTGTTGGCCCATACCGTGGCCCGTTCTTCATTGTATGACCGTATTCAGGCCAGGCAGTATGATGATCGTCATTTATGTGTTCTTAGAGATACAGTCCGACATGGAGGTTCCAAGAAGGTTACGGTTGATGATGAGGGAGTTCTGCGGATGCAGGGCCGTATTTGTGAACCTGATGTTGATGGTATTCGTGAGTTGATACTACATGAGGCCCATAGTTCCCGGTATTCCATTCATCTGGGCGCCACAAAGATGTACCAGGATTTGCGACAGCATTGTTGGTGGCGGAGGATGAAGAAGGATATTGTAGCTTATGTAGCTCGGTTCTTGAATTGTTAGCATGTTAAGTACGAGCACCAGAGACCCGGTGGTTTAATGCAGCAGATTCAGCTTCCTGAGTGGAAGTGGGAGAGTATCACCATGGACTTTGTAGTTGGGCTCCCACGGACTCAGATGATGTTTGATGCGGTTTGGGTTGTGGTGGATAGGATAACCAAGTCAGCGCACTTCATTCCGGTATCAGTTTCATATTAGCGAGGAAGTTTGCAATGATATATATGAGAGAGATTGTTTGATTGCATGGTGTGCCCTTATCCATTATATCAGACAGATGTACTCAGTTTACCTCCCATTTCTGGAGAGTTTTTCAGCGAGAGTTGGGTACACAGATTGAGCTGAGCACAACATTTCATCCTCAGACGGAAGGACAATCCGAGCGTACTATTCAGATCTTGGAGGATACGTTGCGGGCTTGTGTTATTGATTTTGGTGGTTCATGGGACCAGTTCTTGCCTTTAGCTGCGTTTGCCTACAACAACAGCTATCAGTCGAGCATTCAGATGGCTCCGTATGAGGCATTGTATGGTAGACAGTGTCGGTCTCCAGTTGGATGGTTCGAGCCGGGAGAGGCTAGATTGTTGGGTTCTGAGCTAGTTCAGGATGCCTTGGACAAGGTGAAGGTTATTCAGGATAGGCTTCGTACGGCTCAGTCCAGGCAGAAGAGCTATGCGGATCGTAGAGTTCGAGATTTGGCATTCATGATAGGAGATTGGGTATTTCTTCGTGTGTCGCCTATGAAGGGCGTGATGAGGTTCGGGAAGAAGGGAAAGTTGAGCCCTAGGTACATTGGTCCATTTGAGATTTTGGAGAAGGTAGGGGAGGTGGCCTACAGACTTGCCTTGCCACCGAGTTTATCAGCCATGCACCCGGTGTTTCATGTGTCTATGCTCCGGAGGTATATTGCGGATCCATCTCATGTACTTGATTTCAGCGGGGTCCAGTTGGACAAGGATTTATCGTATGAGGAGGAGCCAGTAGCCATATTATCTCGGCAGGTTCGTCAGTTAAGATCGAAGAGTTATCCTTCGGTTCGTGTTCGTGGAGAGGTCAGCCTGTTGAGGCAGCGACTTGGGAGTCTGAGTCCGATATGCGGGGCCGATATCCACATCTTTTCCCAGATTCAGTACCCTTCTATGTCCGTTCGAGGATGAACGTTTGATTTAGAGGTGGAGACTGTGATGACCCAAAAGGTCATATTATGTAAACTTAATTATGACTGTGTTCCGAGGCCCCGAAAGCCTCCGTTAATATCACCTCAATGTGCGTGCGCAGCCCGAGTGCGTAGCCGGGAAGCCTATATGTGGAAACTTGATAAAGAGTTGAATTTATGATAATTAATTGAATAAAGTTGACTTTGGTCAACATTTTTGGTAAATGGACCCGGACCCGTGATCTGGCGATCCCGGAAGGTCTGTAGGAAAATATGGGACTTGGACGTATGCCCGGAATCAAATTTCGAGGACCCAAGTCCGAGAAATGAATTTTTAATGAAAATTATTTTCTGAAAATAATTAAGGCTTATGAAAATGAACCTCGATGTGAAACATGTGTTGCCGAGCCCGTATTATGGTTCCAGAACCTGGAACAGGTTCAATATGTGTTATTTAAGTTATCTATGAAATTTGGTAAGGAACAGACTTGATTTGATGGGTTTCGGAACAAAAATGGGAAATTGAGAGTTAATGAAGTTTTGAGGATTTTCATAGAATTTGAAATTTGGTTTGGAACGTGATTTCATGTTATCAAGGTCCGAATGTGATTCCGAGACCGGGAATGGTTCCGTTATGTCATTTGTGACTTTTTCGCAAAATTTGATGTCATTCTGAGTCGTATAGGTCGGTCCGACGCATGTTTATAGAAATCAAGAACTTGAAGTTTCTTAAGTTATGGTTTTAGGGGTTTTGGGGTGTGATTTTGAGTTTTAGCGTTGTTTTGAGTGTTTCGTGGGCTCGAGCAAGTCCGTTTAATGATTTGGAACTTGTTGGTAGTTTTGGACGCGGGCTCGGGTGGGCCCAGGTGACTCCCGGACATCTAACGGGGCTAAAAACCAGTTAAAACAACTGCTGGTGCAGCTGTTGCTGGTGTGACCGCAGGTGCGGGACCGCTCCTGCGGTCCCAGCCTCGCAGGTGCGGAGGTTCCGCAGGTGCAGTTCTTTTTTCGGAGGTACGGGACCGCAGGTGCGGCCCCCCAACTCCACAAGTGCGAACCCAGCTCCTCCGGCCCTTTTCCGTAGGTGCGGCCATTTCTTCGCAGGTGCCGGACCGCATGTGCGGTCCCAGGGTCGCAGGTGCGGAAACCCCTGTAGGCAGCCTGTATTTAAGTGTCAAAACTCGGGTTTCCTTCATTTACACCCATTCCAACCTCCATTGAAGGGTCCTAAGAGCTTGAGAAACCATTCCTCGACCCACTTCCAGTAGAGGTAAGTAATTTCACTCTATTTTACTAGTTTAATTCATGTATTGTCAAGGGGATTAACTACTAAATCTTAGAAAAATCTAGGTTTTGAGTAGTAGATGGGATTTTGGGGAATTTGATGAAGTATCCAATTAATGCTATGAATTCAAGTAGAAACTTCATATTAATAATCCTTAGGCTATGGGTGAGTTATTCCACCGAGAATTTTCAGGATTCGAGCATGCGGGCCCGGGGTCGAATTTTAATATTTTTGGAAGAATAGTAGAAAAATGTATAATTAGGCTTTGGAATTGGTTTATTGAGTAATTATTGATGTTAATAAATCCATTATGTCTAGATATTATCGATTCGGAGTTGGATTCGAGAGGAAAGGCGGTATTAGAGGCTTGAATTGCGATTCTTGGACACGAGGTAAGTGTCTTGCCTAACTTTGGTGAGGGAATAGGTATTGTGTGCTATGTGCTATGTGTTTATCATGTTCAATGCATAGGTGAGGTGACGAGTACCTATGCATTGTGTGTCAAGCATGCCATAAATCTATTTTGATGAAATTCTTGTTATTACTTCCATATTCATTGTATTATGAAAATTGTTTCTACTTGGAAGTTGATTGTTTGTTGAAAATCCTTGTCGATAAGCTTGTGATATGATGGTTCGATTGAGGACCCAATTTGTTAAGAGATATAATTTAAAGGATTGGTTATAGATGAGACCCTTGCCGGGCAATTGTTATGATATTGACTGATATTCTCCCCTTGCTGGGTGATTATGATGTGTATTTCCACTAAGCTACATTCCTTGCCATTCGAGATTTGTCATTGTTTTGGTGAGGAAGAGTGTAAAGCACGAAGGGTGATGCCGTGCCATGATTTACATTGATTACGTCATAAAATGCATAGTGAGGAAGAGAGTAAAAGCACGAAGGTTGATGTCGTGCCATGATTCACATTGATTAAAAGCACGAAGGTTGATGCCGTGCCATGATTTATTATGCCTCACATTATACATTGCACTGTGAGGAAGAGATTAAAAGCAGGAAGGGTGATGCCGTGCCATGATTTATATTATCTCATACCATACATCGCATTGTGAGGAAGAGAGCAAAAGCACGAAGGGTGATGCCGTTCCATTACATACATTGTTCGCATTTATACTTGTTACGTTAGCATCCTTGTTAATTTGCTCTCTTTCTTTCTCCTATGTGTTAATCAATTATTCTTATCTCTCACTTGTTACCCCCATTGACTGCTCCCGTATCCCATATTTATCTGGTTATTCCTACGTTTGTCTATGCTATATCTTGTAGAACTGTACAGGCAGATTATCGTTGTCAGGTCTAGCCTCGTCACTACTTCGGCCGAGGTTAGGCTCGGCACTTACTCAGTACATGGGGTAGGTTGTACTGATGATACACCTGCACTTCTTATTGTTGTGCAGATCCCGATGTCGGACCTTGTGGACTTCGCTAGAGGGAGTATCCTACAGTCCATCTCAGAGATTCCAAGGTAGACCCGCAGACATTCGTGGGCCTTGGCGTCTCCTCTATCTCCATTTCCCTATTTTGTCTTACATTTATCCTAGTCTTTCTGAGACAGTTCATGTATTTGTTTTCTTCAGACTTTGTATTTAGCACTCTGTTAGCATGTCCGTGAGTAGTGACTTCGGGTTTTTGGGAATTATTGCAACGTATTGTATTTTGTTACCTTCGCCTAGTTTGGAAAATTTATCTACTTTCATGTTATGAATTATAACCTGTTCTAGTAAATGCTATCATTTCCGTGATAATATGTTAGTGTAGTTTTCCACGTTGGCTTGTCTAGTGGGTTCAACGTTAGACGCAGTCACGGCCTGAAGGTGGGATTTCGGGTCGTGACATTAAGGTGATTATAGGCTCGACAAATAGACAATTCCCAAGAAGGAAATAACCCAGCACTGCCTGAGCCTTTAACGAGCCCACTTCCCACGTGTGTAGCAAACCTAGATGCGAACTCAGCTCAAGCATTTGAGTGTATTAGTTGCACAACCCAGGTCCATATTCGTACCCATATCAAAAACCCATATGGAGTTCCACTTACCTAGAAATTGTGAGTTAACAACTTAACCAAACAACCACGCATAACTATCACTTAAAGAATTCTGGGCCAACTAATAGAGACTAAGTGACAGAATTTATAGAAAAGTGCATTTGTATTTTAGAAGCAAACATAACAGGATTGATTAAACAAAGAACATGCAAACTAAGAGAATCAATAAGGCTTAGCTTCATCATGGGAAGTTGATATAGAAATACTGATATTACTGGTTGAATCACTTAGAAAAAGATAGCATATTGAGCAGAAAAACACATTGAGAGAGAGTTAGGGGTAATCAGGTTCTCTGAGGTTATAGGATAAACATATAAGGGTGCTCAAATCAAATGAATTCAGAATATAGCACTAACCTAAATGATTTTAAAGCCTAGGAATCCAAGTCATGAATGGTCAGGAAGAGTCATATTCAGGGAGTGACAATCAAAGATAAGCCTAATCATGCTGAATAGAACACAAGGATATGGCAGGAAGACATATCATCTTATAGGAAAACATAGAACATATACCAGTCTACCATGAATAATCATAGAACCTATATGTATTGGAATTCAACTAGAACACAAGCAATACCAATGAATGCAAGAGTGATCAAACACCAGAACAAAGCAATATGTTTGATTAAAAGCATTGCAACATCAAATATAGTTCATCTAGGCAAGTAGAAACGGGGTCCCATAAAGGAAAATGTTCATTTAGGAAAATTATGGGTGTTAATTAGCTCGTCCCAAGAATCTAAGGCATATACTTATAACAAACGGCATGTATAAATAACTAGCTACCCATAAACATAATGATAAGAAATTAATCAAGTTGGACACATGTAATGGGCATGTGTTAGAGCTAGCAGTGGCAAGAGAATGTATTAGGCTAAGTATCTACACATCATTACCATATAACTCACGGAGAAACAATGTATTCAACAGGAAGAGAGCAATTCTGAGCAAGGACATAATTTCCTAAGGGTTTTAGTACAAGAAATCAAGATAAGCTTCAACAAACATTGACCGGGCTATATGAAGCTATGCAGAATGGTATTAAGACAAACAAACTCGTATACAAAGTGACATAATATCAAAGTTAATTTAAAGGAATCCAAGAAGCACTACTACACATAATACAAGCAGAAAGAAGTAGGAATTGTAAAGTTATGAAGTACTAACCAGTTTCAAACAAGTTGAACAAAGAATGCGAAACTCAAAATCTTAGAAATAATGTTGATTGCAAGACAACAATGAACCGCGAATTTCTCAGTGCGTCAGAATTCCCAAGGGTTTCAGGTGAACCCCGGGCAATGCTCGCACTGAGAGAGGTCTAATAATTGAATTCCGGTGGACTTGGTTTCCAACCGGCCAAGGGCTCGAATTTCAGAATATTATATGACTAGTGAGAGTGAGAGTACCGTGATTAAGGCCCCTTTAGTGGAATTAGGGGAGGGGTTTATATAGTAGCAGATTTAAACGAACAAACAAGGAAAATCATCAATCAAACATAATAAAAGAAAGAATATTACAGGCAATCGAAAATCAGTAAGGAAAAAGGAAAATCTCAAACCCTAGTTGGGTCCAACGGTCTTGAATCGAACCAATAATGCAAGAATCATTCATTGTAGCGTGTATATAGATAAGAGATCTCAGATCTTCACGAAATCAGGGTAAATCGGTTCCGTTCTTGCCAAAAATATGGCAAGAATTAAGTAACACCATAAACACGTATAATAGCAGAGTATCACAAAATAGGTAAGTAAATCGTGGATTGATTCCATGTTTGGGTTGGAATCAGAGAAAGTTGGGTATGGTGGCTAGGGTTTCTTTAGAGGAAAGGGGGAGAGTGTTTAGGGGTGGTTGGAGTGAAGAAAATGAGGTTAGGGTTAGGGTAAGGGGATATAAGGAAGGTGGGGGAATTATTATGGGCCGTTGATCATTTGAGATCAACGACCATGATTGAAATGGGAGTGGGGCGGGTTCAAAGCAGGTTGCGACCGGATTTTTTAAAAGGGTTGTTTGGTTTGTGCTGCTAAATGGTGTAATTGGGATGGGCCAGCTGCATCGGGTCTGGTTTTAGTCCGGAATTAGCCTAAAATTGGGCTATGAGTTAAATACACGAAATTATTTTATATAAAAATAGTTAATAAATAATTAAATATTACATATGCAATGAAATGACTGAAAATAATAACTTAACATTTATAAAACATAAAAATGCTATTGTAGCATGAATAATGTAACAATTGTAATTATGCATAACATTAAGCTATTATTGCAAAATTAAATAAATAAATATGGATATAATTATATGAAACAATGCAAAATATTTTAAAACATGCATGTGAGTGTAAATAAATTTAAGATAATAATTAGTAAATATTCAAGTAATTTAAATGCAAGAAATCAATTTTAAAGCTTTTAAATTACAAAACATTATAGAAAATGCTTGCATAAATATTGTAAATTAAATAATGGATGAAAAAAGACATTTTGAAAGTCTATATACTATTCGAGAAATGTGAGGACAAAATTAGGTATCAACAGCCACCATAACTCTTTCGGGATCCATCTACACATAACAAGCCATTCGAATCAAATACCTCCCAAATAAACCAAGTGGTGGTGGCGCTCAAGCCCAAATGTACAACCACAAACTACATGTATAACTTCACGCTGAAGAAACTGACCATTGCCACAATCATGCTGATTCAACCATTACTAATCGACCCAATTTCTTTCAATTTACTGTGGACTTGCCTTAGAAATAATAAATAGCTCCAACAAAATACAACGAACTAAATCCTCACTCATCATGAGTGACCCCATTTCACGAGACCACATTGTCTCAAAACCCACGAACCATCTCATACCCTCCTTGTGCGCACATTCGCTTCTTCTACTGGTACACCCATTCTGATAATTCCTCTATGAATCTGAAGTTATTTTCTCCCATTCCTCCAATTCTACACTGCATACCGATGATAACATAGAACACTCTAAGCCCTTTCATAACCCACTGCAAAAGCTCGAAACTTAACCATGCCACGAACTCAAAATCTTAGGCACCTCACTTTAATTTTTGAACCCACTAGGATCGTTGTTGAGAGTTACCCACTCTTACTTGTTCCCTAATATAATCAAACTCCAAGGCCCTGCTAGCACATGAACACCCCTCAAAGAAGCAACCGGCTGAATTCCTTTCCTTGCACATAACCCCCACAAGAAGCATAAACTCAGAGTCTTTCCAAAACCTGAACATGAATAGATATGGCCAAATATAGCGCACCGTCCTCAATTTCTTTGCTCGAATTACCACTTATGTTTTATTTCCTTAGTCATGATACCCCACCAATACACCGATAACCAGAAACCACACAAGAAGATAACCACGCGATCCAATCATAGACGGTGGGGCTCCCCCCACTTAGCTTGAAGTTGAAATTACATAACCTTGGCACCCACCAAGATTCCTTATACCCCATTGACTTCAACTGAAAGTTCAACAATACATTCCAAACTCGAAGTCATGTTGCTTCCAAATAAAATCCGTGGACCTAGTCATTGTCCACCATGAATTCCCAAATTGCTGCAAACTTTCCTCAAGGCCTGTGACTATCCTACCATAAAACACATATGCTACTCCGACACTCTCCCACTTTGGTTAAAGCCTATCCTTTAAGCAACTTCTCGACTTTCGTTTTTTCATACTTGACCTTCTAGCAATTCAACCACTGCAAGACACCTCCCACATGTCCTTCATCATCCTTCGCTGCCCAATTGTTGCGACAAACCCGAATCTATACTTGAACTAATAAATTTCCACCAACTCTAAGCCTCCTAAAAGATCATCCTTCTCGAGCCATCAAAATTAGAAATACCAATTCGAGTCCAAAATCGCTACACTTCGTTATCTCTGATAACCACTTCTCAAGCACCATTTCACAATACCATGGCCCCGAGGCAAATTGAAGAAGACCATAACATCGGTGAACCTTAACGCGTTCAACAAGAATGATGAAACCAATCACAATTGAGAGCCTTACCACGCTAAAAAATATCACGTCTCGTTACTCCATCAACCCAAACCTGAACATTCATAGTACGATTGCCTTTCCTTTTGGAATTAAGCAAAACCTCTACATCATGCGCTGAGAAATCCTTCTTTCAAGTTATTCAATGCGTCGGCACATAAACGAGCACCCGACCATTACATTAATACCATGAGATATTAACTCATGAACATCATAGCAACCTGTGCATAGCCTCAAAACCATCTGAAATATAGTTATCGAACTGAAATGACAGAACATCTTTCAACAAGAAGATGATAATAACTTGCTCGAATGCGCAGGGAGAAACATCCTGCTCCACGTCTGTAGTACCACTACAACTCCTCGATGACCAATTGACACATGCGTTCAACAACGTATAAGAATGAGTATGAAGGAAATAAAGGCTTAATCCTCAAAGGAATAAAATCGCACATTGAAGAATCAAGAAGGGAATTACTCGTAATAGCCCTGTAGCATCTCGAAGATAAGTACAAACGTCTTCGTACCGATGTACTCCTAATATTTTCATAACTACAATAAATAACAACCCATAAGCACTCCCATAACCCGATGTCACGAGTGCATAAACACCAACAAGGAAATATATAACATACAACATCAGTCTAGAATACAAAATTAGACAGGAAAAAAAAATAACTCGGATGGAGACTCTGCAGGCTATGGATCGTGACATGAAATGCAGATCACGGTAAGTCCCTGCAACATCCGTGTCTCTGTTCCTAGTAGACCACCAGATGTATTTTTACCTTCACAAAAATTTGCAGCAAGTGTAGCATGAGTACGTAAATCAACGCGTACCTAGTAAGTATCTAGCCTAACCCCAGAGAAGTAGTGACGAGGGGTCGACAATGACACTTACTAGTGGTCCAATAAGATAAATACAATAAGAAGTAAACAAATATGAGGCAGAGTAAATAAGTGAAATGAACAAATATAAGTACGTGGTACAATGATCCTCTATACAATAAACCCAAGCTCTCACTTTGCAATTTACTCCTCCACCAGAGCATATATATAATGGATCTCACCAGATAGGTCGTCATAATCAAATCGGGAAGACTCATAGATACATTGACTTCTTGTTAAATGATACGCACAATTCCATGAGTGTTAGGCCCTAACCCTGGGGGATGCGACGGACGCTTAACCGAGTGAACCAAGTCAAGCAAGCTTGACTATCCTCTCCTACCCGACTCATTTACTCCCCGATACTTTAGTATAACATTATTTATCGAGTTCGCAGGAATTGAATCAAAAACATATGTTCATGATATTAATCCCTTCTTTCTTATATATCGATATCAAAAAGTTGGTTATCGAAAACATATATTCTAATTATAACTTTCACGAGATGGAATTTCAGTTACAAGTTATACCAAGTATTACCCAAAAGCATACATGACCCACATGAGTGTCTACGGAGCCTCTAAGGTACAAAAGATGAACATAGTTCCGCTGGCGACAAGGCCCCGGCTATACCTCAAAATAGAACAACATACACAAGAGAGAGCAACACATTTTTATACATGGCCCCAGGAGGAAATGGGTCTCACCAGAACTGCTGTAAGGAGGAGGAAAAGTAGGCACCACTATCGACGATCAGCACTACCAGCTACAGAGCCACCTACATCCATAAGAAGATGTAGCGCCCCCGAAAAAAGGGACGTTAGTACCATTGAATAATAATAGTATGTATGAAATAACTCTACTCTAGATAGAATAAACATCGAACATGTAATAATACAATTAGAAACATCAAGTAACAATCCACAGAAATAGGGGAAACACAAACAAGAGTCACCATGTTTTCTTATCCCGTTTTGCCATCTTTTGGATAGTAGTTCTTTTAAACCAAGTGCCACAATTTTAATATACCACTGTGTCGTTCTCACACGGAGCCTGGTCTCTGCCCGACCGTCTAAGCCATTCCAAGTGAGACATTACAGCATCATAGTTTAATAATTACCACCATGTTGTTATCACACGGAGTCCGGTCTCTGCCTGACCGGCTAAGCCATCTCACTTGAAACAGTGAGACATTACCAGTATCATATTTTCATAATTACCACAATGTCGTCATCACACGGAGTCCGGTCTCTTCCCGACCGTCTAAGACATCTCACTTGAAACAGTGAGACATTACCAATATCATATTTTCGATGCGATTACCACCATGTGTACAACATGGAGTCCGATCTCGTCCCGATCGGCTAAGCCATCTCACTCTGGGACATAACCATATCAATTTAATTATTCAGTTCATCTCTCTTTCCATCATTTATTATACAGGTCTTGTCACTTGGGCATATTCAACCATTTTTGTTACATTCCTCTCTTTAACCGTTTCATATACTTATTTTCATACCAACTAGCACCAACACATATAAGGATTCGTACACAAGATAAAGTAAAGAGCATGATAATCATAATTCATACTTTCAAATAGCATAGTGACATGGTAGCAACTTAGAACAATATGGAAGCAAGAGTTTCCCAACTTAACACATAGAACTCATCAATCCTTTAGAAATTAAAACAAGGAACTCATACCAGGTATTGAACACCAATAAGTTCATTCTATGAAGATTAGAGTTAGCCATACATACCTTAATTGGGGTTTTCCTTAATTTCTACCACAATTTTCCCGACCCCTTTAGCACCTTCAATCTAATACACAATGTAGCACAATTGAAACCAAAATTAGGAATAATGATCATGGCCCTAGCTCTTATGAGCATTATATCAAACATTATGGGTTCATTAAGGTTGCATGATCCCTTTGAGTGAAAGATTACTCTAACTCGTTACTCTTATAAGATTAGGATTACTTGATTACATACATGCAAGGGCTTTATCCCCATTCCCATGAACTATCCTATCCATGGCCCATTTTAGATAAAATCTTGAAATCAAGGTTGGTGTGTTGGAAATTTACCTCTTAAAGTGCAATAATTGGTACTCTAGTTGATTAATCCCAAGCCTTAAGTGGTGATTGAGGACTAATTTGATGAAGAGGGAACCTTATCCATAGAACTCTTTTTTAACTCACTCTAATGTATCAGAAAAATGGCTATAAATGATGGGGGATAGGTGTTATATTGGCCTGGGGTCGGGTTTTAAAAATTAGAAAATGGGTGCCCCGACGCAGGTTTGCAGTCCAAAATGCGATCGCATTTTGGTTATGCGGTCCGCAAACCTGCCGCATAACTGTCCTCAACTGGGCGAAAAATAAAAGTGGTCTGGCCAGGTATGCGGAAACAATGTGGTCTGCATGCCTGTTATGCGGTCGCATAGTGCACCGCATAACTCCCCCCTTGCAAAACTCGAACGCAAGGATGCGGAAACTATGATACCCGCATACCTGATATGCAATCGCATTTTGGGCCGCATAGTTGCCCTCAAACTGGACAGCAAACTGTCCTACTATGCGACCATTATGCGGTCCGCATACCTGATATGCGACCGCGTAGTGGACCGCAGATTAGCGCCCCTTCGCGAATTTTCTCCCTCTAAGTCCGGGGGTACTTTTCACTCTTAAAAGGTCCGAACCTAAGAATTTCTACGGCTATATCATCATGGGGGTCTAACTGGGCATCATATTTGGTTAACAATTCTATGGGTCTTTACATCCTCCACCACTCAAGACCATTTGTCCTCGAATGAGGATCGGGGAATCACTTTGGTTCGACTATACTATACGCCTATCCCCAATTTTAACTAACTCCCAATTTTTCTAAAATTTTTGCCAGAGTTTCCTTTGTAATTAGGCCTATCCACCTGACAGAGAGCCCCCAAAACACATCTCAACGAACTTTACATAATTATTCAACACAATAGAATACAAATACAACACAAATTAAGGAGTTATAAGAGGACGAATGACTAGGGAAGTGGGGTGGCTTTTCACCATTTGATAAGAAATGCAATTATTTAGAGATGAAAACTTCATAAACTATTACCTGACTTATTCAAACAAATGAGGGTACTTCTTTTTCATTTTATTTTAAGCTTCCCAAGTAGCTTCCTCGACTTGTTGATTTCGCATAATACTTTAACCGATGCGATTTCCTTGTTTCTCAACTTACGGACCTGTCTGTCAAGAATAGCAACCGGAACCTCTTTATACGACAATTCTTCGTTAACCTCAATGTTCTCAATCGGCCTGATGGCAGACGGGTCTCCAACCACTTTCTTCAACATGGACACATGATACACTGGGTGCACCAATGACATTTCAGGGGGCAGCTCCAGCCTAAACGCCACCTGTTCTATCCTTTGAGTGATTCTATATGGCCCTACATACCTCGGACTCAATTTCCCTTTTTTCCCAAACTGCATGACCCCTTTCATGGGAGATACCTTCAAGAACACCCAATCATCTTCTTGGAACTCCAAATCCCTGCAACGAACGTCCGAATAGGATTTTTGACGGCTCTGAGCAGTCTTCAACCGCTCCTTTATAATTCTAATCTTCTCCATAGCTTGATGCACGAGATCTGGTTGTAATAGTTCGGCCTCTCCAACCTCGAACCACTTAATCGGCGACCTACATATACTACCGTACAAAGCCTCAAATGGTGCAATCTGAATACTGGCATGGAAGATGTTGTTATAAACAAACTCTATAAGTGGCAAATGATCATCCCAACTACCTTTAAAATCAAGCATACAAGCACGCAACATGTCCTCGAGCGTTTGGATGGTCCGATTTGCTTGTCCGTCAGTCTGCGGGTGAAAAGTTGTGCTGAGATTCACCTGTGTCCCCAACCCTTGCTGAAATTTCATCCAAAAGTTAGCTATGAACTGGGCCCCTCTGTCATGCCCCAAAACTGAAGGACGAGATCGGCGCCTAAACGAATGATCCCGGTTAGGCGGACCTGGTTTGCCTTTCCTACACGACGCGTTGCCCCGTGTCTACAATATACATTGTCCCATATGAATTAGTCAATTTAAGTTCAAAGTACGATTTACAACATAAGTTCATTTCCTCTTTTAACTTTTAACATTTGATAATCCAAAAACATATATATATAATACATACAACTTTTCCAATATGGACCACGATTTCGACAGAACACAGCTACTGCCCAAAATACATGTATACAATCCACACAGTGTCTACAGAGCCTCTAAGAGTACTAGGAGATTTACATAAACCTGCCGACAATAAGGCCCCGAGAGGAAATGGGGCTCTCCAGAACTGCTGAAGAGATGAAGAGGAGGCACCACTAACGGCGGACGGAGCTACCTGCTATAGAACCACCTACATCCATATAAAATATGTAGCGCCCCCAGCAAAACGACGTTAGTACCATTGAATAGTACTAGTATGTATAAACAAACTTCACTCTAAGTAAAATCAAGCAATGCACAGATAGAAGGCAGCCAACGAAACCAAACAGTTATTGCACAGAGATACAGAGACTCACAAATGAGATTTTCACAGATTCTTATTTCAACACAATCATATTCAACCCTTATTCCTTCTCAACAACCCACCCTTATTTCTTCCTGTTGCGGCGCGCAACCCGATCCCACCGGACAATGACATTTCAGCTTTGTTGTGGTGCGCAACCTGATCCCACCGTACAATCACATTTCAGCCTTAATACATTCTGTTGCGGTGCGCAACCTGATCCCACCAGACAATCACATTCCACCCTTGTTACTTCTCACATATCACCCTTATTTTTCCTGTTGCGGCGTGCAACCCGATCCCACCGTACAATCACATTTCATAGCAACAATAATAGCCCACAATTCAATCACAATGATTTTCATCAACAAGAATATAAATTCATTACAACCAACAATCCGTATGAAATTAAAGCCACAATAATCCTTGCCAAACAACGAGTCATATACGATATTTCCATAGTCATTTAGTTCAATTAAATCAATCCACAACTCTTTTTCATCACTTGCCACACAACTCTTAGCACTTAGATACATTCACACATTTGGGATCGTTATCATTCTTTCATACCAACATATTCAAGCATTTAACGAACCTTGCACATGATAGAGTAATCACAATGAAATCACCTTTCACAATCTCATATAGCATGGTGGCATAGCAATCAACTAAGACAATCAGAGAATAGAATCTTACGTCTCTACACATTAGAACAACCAATTCACATATGCATAAGCCAGGAATTCATACCCAATGCTCATACAACAACAAGGCGACTCTACAAATATTAAAGTTAGCCATACATACCTCGAGTCGAAATTCCCTTTAATTTCTATCACAATTCACCGAACCGTCTAGCACTGCCAATCTAGTTCACAATGCGACACATTTACCTTAGAATTAGGAATCTTGAATTCATTTGGACATTTTATCAAACACTATGTGATCCCTTAGATTAACTAAACCCTTTTTAGTGAAAGATTACTCTAACTTGCTTCCCTTTACTAGGTTATGGAAGATCATTCACATGCATGCAAGGTCTCAACTTTCATTCTGAAGAACCAACCTATGTGTGTTTTATTCTTAAAAAAAATCTGAGAGTTTGGGGAAATAGGGTGAAGACTTACCTCTTATAGTGAAGAAGATGAAAATTACTTGTTAATTTCCGGGCCTGAGTAGAGATGATGGACTAATTTGATGAAGAAGAAGACTTTCTCTCACTAAACCCACTCTCCCTTCTCTCTATTTTAGTCAGATAGGTGTTAAAAATGAAGGGGATGGGTGTTTTATTAAACTAGGGGTCGGGTTTTAAAATCAGAAATTAGAAGCCGCGAAGTAGGAAATGCGGTCAGGAATGCGATCGCATTCTTGCTATGCGATCCGCATTCCTGTCGCATAGATGGCCCTCAGCTAGGACAAAATGAAAAAAATAGGCTGCCTAGGTATGCGACCACTATGCGGTCCGCATACCTGTTATGCGATCGCACAGTGCGTCGCATAACCTCCTCCGCAAAATAGAGGCGCAAGGATGCGACAGCTATGCGGTCCGCATTCCCAAAATGCGATCGCATCTTAGGACGCATAACTGTCCTCAAATTGGATAGAAGGTTGTCCAGGTATGCGACCACTATGCGTTCCGCATACCTGATCTGCGATCGCATAGTGGACCGCAGACCTGTGCAATCTTGGAAAATATTATCTTTTAAGTCACGGGGTACTTTTTACTTCAAAAAGGTCCATTTTAAAGAATTTCTACAGTTATAACAACACGGGAACCTACCCGGGCATCATTATTTTTAGACATGAAATTTTACAGGTCTTCACATCCTCCCCCACTTAAAATCATTCGTCCTCGAATGAGGATCGGGGAATCATTTTGAAAACACAATATGCTAACCCCCAATTTTCACTAACTCCGATATTTTCTGAAACTTTTGCCAGAGTTTCCTTTGTAAATAGGCTTATCCACCTGTCATAGAGCCCCCGAAACACATAATTCCACGCATTCCCAACTGTTCTAACAACTTGCACATAATTGGTTACCTCATCAAATTGTATATAATTCAATTACTTCAACATGCTATACATAATTCAGTTAATGCCACAAACTTGCATATCATTCAAATATCACATGAGTTGCACATAATTCAGCTACTTCAAGGATTTGCACATGATCCAACTATTCATAACACCTACAAATGTAGTACAAATTTGAGAAGTCACAATAGTAGGATAATTAGGGGAGTGGGGTGTTCTTGCACAAAATTGACACAAAGGTGTAATTGCTTAGAGATGGAAGTTCTCACGACCACGTGTAATTGCTTAGAGATGGAAGTTCTCACGACCACTACAAGACTTATTCAAACAAATGGGGATATTTCTCTTTCATTTCATTTTCCTCTTCCCACGTGGATTCCTCGACTTGTTGACTTCGCCATAACACTTTAACAGAAACAATCTCTTTGTTTCTCAATCTACGGACTTGCCTATCAAGTATAGCAACCGTAACCTCTTCATATGAGAATTCTTCATTAATTTCAATGGTCTCAACTGGCACGATGGCAGATGTATCTCCAATTACCTTCTTTAGCATGGACACATGAAACACTGGGTGCACTATTGACATTTCAAGGGGCAATTCCAGTCTATACGCTACTTGGCCTATCCTTTGAGCGATTCGATATGACCCGATATACCTCGGGCTCAATTTCCCTTTCTTCCCAAACCGCATCACTCCCTTCATGGGAGACACCTTCAAGAATACCCAATCATCTACTTGGAACTCCAAATCTCTACGACAAATGTCCGCATAGGATTTCTGACGACTCTGAGCAGTTTTCATCCTCTCCTGAATGACTCTAACTTTTTCCATAGCTTGGTGCACAAGATCTGGTCCTAGCAATTCCGCCTCACCAACCTCAAACCATCCAATCGGAGACCTACACCTCCTTCCGGTCAATGCCTCAAATGGGGCCATCTGAATACTAACATGGAAAGTGTTATTGTAAGCAAACTATATAAGCGGCAAATGATCATCCCAGCTACCCTTGAAATCTAAAACACAAGCTCGTAGCATATCTTCAAGCGTCTGAATAGTCCGCTCCGCTTGACCGTCTGTCTGAGGGTGGAAAGCCGTGCTGAGATTTACCTGAGTACCCAAACCTTGCTGAACTTTCCTCCAAAAGTTAGCTGTGAACTAGGCCCCTCGATCTGAGATAAAAGAAACTGGAGTGCCATGGAGTCTGACTATTTCTTTGAGATACAACTGAGCGTACTTTTCTGCAGTATCTGTGGACCTGACTGGCAAGAAATGTGCTGACTTCGTGAGTCGATCAACTATTACCCAAATTGAGTCGAACTTGAGCTGAGTGCGGGATAACCCTACCACAAAGTCCATATTGATCATTTCCCATTTCCACATCGGTATTTCCATAAGCTGCGTCAACCCACCGGGCTTCTGATGCTCGGCCTTCACTTGCTGACAATTCGGAAACCTAGCCACAAGGTCCGCCACACACCTCTTCATACCGTTCCACCAGAAAATCTCCTTGAGATCGCGATACATTTTCGTAGAACCTAGGTGTACAGAATACCTAGAATTGTGAGCCTCTGCCATAACTCTCTCCCGAATATTATCCACATCCGGAACACATAGCCTCCCTTGGCACCGCAAAACATCGTCATCATTGCCGAGTGAAAATGCTGAAGTCTTGTGATTCAAAATTGCTTCCCTTAACTGTGCCAAAGCCGGATCCCTGAATTGCATTCCCTTGACTTCTGCTACAAGTGAAGACTACGCTCCATTAAGCACCACGACATTCCCCTCATCTGAGGCCGAAAGACATACCCCTAGACTGGCCAACCTCCCATCCAAAAGCCTCTGACCGGGTTCCAAATGGACAAAGCTACCCATGGATTTCTGACTAAGAGCGTCGGCTACCACATTCGCCTTTACTGGATGGTACAAAATATTCATATCATAATCCTTGAGCTATTCTAACCACCTCCGCTGCCTTAAGTTCAACTCCTTCTGTTTGAATAGATAATGAAGACTCTTGTGGTCTGTGAATACGTCCACATAGACCCCATAAAGATAATGCTTCCAGATTTTCAATGCAAACACAATCGCTGCAATCTCCAAATCATGCGCCGGATAATTCTTCTCGTGATTCTTGAGCTGTCTGGAAGCATACGCTATTACCTTACCACATTGCATCAATACACACCCTAAACCAAGTCTCGAAGCATCACAATAAACCACAAAACCCTATGAACCTTCTGGCAAGGTCAACACTGGCGCCGAAGTCAATCTCGATTTCAATTCCTGAAAGCTCTTTTCACAAGCATCGGACCACTGAAACTTAATCGCTTTCTGCGTCAGCTTGTTCAATGGGGAGGCGATATTATATAATCCCTCCACGAACCTCCGATATTACCCAGCTAGACCCAAGAAACTGCGAATCTCTATCGGGGTCATTGGTCTAGGCCAATCCTTCACCGCTGCAATCTTTTGGGGATAAACCTGAATCCTTCTCTAGAAACAACATGGCCCAAAAACATGACTGATTCTAGCCAAAACTCACATTTTGAAAACTTTGCATACAACTGGTGCTGATGAAGAGTCTACAGAACTGCCCTTAGGTGATTAGCATGATCTTCCCCACTTCGCGAATAAACAAGGATATCATCAATGAAGACTATCATAAAAGAGTCAAGAAACGGCTTGAAAACACGATTCATAAGATCCATCAAAGCGGCTGGGGCGTTGGTTAGCCCAAAAGACATTACCAAAAATTCAAAGTGCCCATAACGAGTCCTGAAGGTAGTCTTAGGAATATCCTGCTCCCCGATCTTCAACTGGTGCTACCCGAACTGTAAATCAATCTTTGAGAAGAACCTAGCATCTTGCAATTGATCAAACAAGTCATATATCCGAGGCAATGGATATTTGTTTTTGATGGTGACCTTGTTGAGCTGCTGATAATCAATACACATTCGAAGAGATCCATCCTTCTTTCTGACAAAAAGAACCGGTGCGCCCCAAGGCGACACGCTTGGCCGAATGAAACCTTTTTCTAATAGATCTTTCAATTGTTCTTTTAACTCTCTCAATTCTGTTGGCGCCATCCTATAAGGTAGAATAGATGGCTGCGTATCTGGCAATATATCAATCTCGAAATCGATCTCTCTATTGGGTGGAATTCTAGGAAGCTCATCCGGAAATACCTCAAGAAATTCATTCACAACCGGCACGAACTCGGGAGTAGGCACCTCTGAAGTGGTGTCCGCAACCCGAACCAAATGATAGATGCACCCCTTCCTGACCATCTTGGAGGCCTTAAGACAGGAAATAAACCTACCCCTCAGCACAACATCATTCCCTTTCCATTTAATAACTGGTTCATTAGGAAACTCGAGCCTCATAATTCTGGTTCGGTAGTCGAGTTTAGCAAAGCACGAGTAGAGCCAATCCATCCCCATAATTATCTCAAAATCTATCATTTCTAACTCAATAAGATCAGCCATGGTATGCCGACAACACACCGTGATAACACAATTCCTATAGACTCGCGCGGCCGTAATAGAATCACCAACCGAAGTCGACACTGAGAACGACTCATGAAGTTGTTCGGGTTCCATCCCAAAACTCGAAGCAATAAATGGAGTAGCATATGACAATGAAGATCCGGGATCAATAAGAGCATAAACATCATGTGTTTGAACAGTCAGAATATCTGTGACAACATTTGGATAAGCCTTAGCACTTTGACGACCACTCAAAGCATAGAACCGACTGGGCCCCCCTTGACCCCGTGCTCTACCCCTAGCTGCACCGCGCCCTGCTGGTGCTGGAGGGCGTGCTGAAGACGTAGCGGCTGACAAACTGGATGGCTAAAATAGTACCCCTACCTATACCCTGACTGGGTGCACGACAGTCTCGCTGAACATGGCCCCTCACTCCGCATCAATAGCATATCGGGATATCCAAGTAACAAGGTTCTTAATGAAACCTCCCACTCTTAGGGAATGGGGCCCTCCGCTGCTGCCGGAACCTCCCACCTGAATGACCCGACTGATGGAACCTCCTGCTATCTAAACCTAGTCCAAAGCGACCTCCCTTCTGATAACCGTGTCCTGATGGCGGTGCACTGAGTGAGGACTGAGC
The DNA here is from genome assembly GCA_005239495.1 of Nicotiana undulata. NCBI lineage: Eukaryota > Viridiplantae > Streptophyta > Magnoliopsida > Solanales > Solanaceae > Nicotiana > Nicotiana undulata. The sequence goes on along the minus strand of ML260865.1, from coordinate 52,183 downwards.
ATATGACTGAGATGGCCCTAATGACCCTCTCCCAATGGCTGTTCCCATGCTTCCAACTGAACTACCAGGGTTGCCCGCTGACCGGGCCCTATTACTACTCTATCTCTCCATTCTTATTTTCAATTTCCGAGCCTCCGTAGCCTGGGTGAATCCCAAAATCTTCCCATAGTTCATATCTGGGTACAAAGCGGCTGTAGCAACCTCATTGATAACCGAATGACCAATGCCTAGAACAAACCGACGAACTCTGGCCTCCATCGTCGGCATCATGTGGATAACATACTTGGACAAGCGCACGAACTCTATATGATACTCCCACACACTCATATTGCCCTGCTTAAGGACCTCAAACTCTGTAGCACGGGCTGCCCTAGTCTCGGCGTGCAAGAAATGATCCATAAAAGCATCTACAAACTCATCCCACCTCGTCGGAGGGCTCCCCTCTCCACGGGAACTCTCCCACATCTTGAACCATGAATATGCCGCTCCCTTTAGACGATAGGAAGCTAATTCAACTCCCTCTGTCTCAGTAGCCCTCATAACCCAGAGAGACTTGTACATTTCATCTATAATATTCTGAGGATCGGCCTCTGGGTCGATGCCTGTGAACTTTGGAGGGGCTAACCGCAGAAGCTGGTTAACTCTGGAACCTAAAGAATCCCCTTGCTCACTCTAGGGTGCAGGGGCAATATTTGATCTCTGGGCCTGAGAGGCCACCAACTGCGTCAACATCTAAATAGCTCCCCCTGATGTCCCCATCAGGAATACCGGGACCCGAAGCTTGGGTTGGAGGAGGATCAGGAATATCAGCGGGAGGGATCGTAGCACCCTTCGCTGGAGCAGGAACTGGAATAGTTTGGCCGGGAATGGAATAGTCAGGCTTATTCATGGTCGAGGAATTGTCCTCACCCGTACCATCAGATTGAGAATTTATGGCCACGCCTGGGGTGGCATTGGCCTCTAGGACGAGTCGGGCTCTCTTCTTGGGTGCCATTTACTGAAAATTGGAACATCGCACGAGTTAGAGATAGACAACTTCACCTTTCACCACATCGCGCGATATAGAATGGCAATAAGTGGGTACTTTCCTAAATGTCCATGCAACCCCTAATTATAGATGTGGTCGACAACACACAGATAAGAAGGGCTCTACTAGATACGGCTCCGAGACATCCTAGGACACTTTTAAAACCTTAGGCTCTAATACAAAGTTTTTCACGCCCCAAAACTGAAGGACGAGACCGACGCCTAACCGAATGATCCCGGTTAGACGGACCTGGTTTGCCTTTCCTACCCAACACGGTGCCCCGTGTCTACAATATACATTGTCCCATATGAATTAGCCAATTTAAGTTCAAAGTAGGATTTACAACATAAGTTATTTCCTCTTTTAACTTTCAACATTGGATAATCCAAAATCATATATATAATACATACAACGTTTCCAATACGAACCACGATTTTGACCGTACACAACTACTGCCCAAAATACATGTATACAATGCCACACAGTGTCTACGGAGCCTCTAAGAGTACTAGGAGATATACATAAACCTGCCGGCAACAAGTCCCCAACTATACTTTTTACAACATAAGCAAAAGAGAGTGATATAGTCCACACACGACCCCGAGAGGAAATGGGGATCACCAGACTTGCTGAAGAGATGAAGAGGAGGCACCACTAACGGCGGACGGAGCTACCTGCTATAGAACTACCTACATCCATATAAAAGTTGTAGAGCCCCCGGCAAAAGGGACGTTAGTATCATTGAATAGTACTAGTATGTATAAACAAACTTCACTCTAAGTAAAATCAAGCAATGCACAGATAGAAGGCAGTCAACGAAACCAAACAGTTATTGCACAGGATACAAAGACTCACAAATGAGATTTTCACAGATTCTTATTTCAACACAATCATATTCAACCCTTATTCCTTCTCAACAACCCACCCTTATTTCTTCCTGTTGCGGCGCGCAACCCGATCCCATCGGACAATCACATTTCAGCCTTATTACGTTCTGTTGTGGCGCGCAACCCGATCCTAACCGTACAAACACATTTCAGACTTATTACATTCTGTTGCGGTGCGCAACCCGATCCCACCGGACAATCACATTCCATCCTTATTAATTCTCACGTATCACCCTTATTCCTTCTGTTGCAGCGCGCAACCCGATCCTAGCGTACAATCACATTTCATAGCAACAATAATAGCCCACAATTCAATCACAAGGATTTTCATCAACAAGAATATTCATTACAACCAAAAATCCGTATGAAATCAAAGCCACAATAATCATTACCAAATAATGAGTCATATACGATATTGCCACAGTCATTTAGTTCAATTAAATCAATCCACAACTCCTTTTCATCACTTGCCACACAACTCTTAGCACTTAGATACATTCACACATTTGGGTTCGTTAACATTCTTTCATACCAACATATTCAAGCATTTAACGAACCTTGCACATGATAGAGTAATCACAATGAAATCACCTTTCACAATCTCATATAGCATGGTGGAATAGCAATCAACTAAGACAATCAGAGAATAGAATCTTACATCTCTACACATTAGAACAACCAATTCACATACGCATAAGCCAGGAATTCATACCGAATGCTCAGACACCAACAAGGCGACTCTAGAAATATTAAAGTTAGCCATACATACCTCGCGTCAAAATTCCCTTTAATTTCTATCACAATTCACCAAACCGTCTAGCACCGTCAATCTAGTTCACAATGCGACACATTTACCTTAGAATTAGGAATCTTGAATTCATTTGGACATTATATCAAACACTATGTGATCCCTTAGATTAACTAAACCATTTCTAGTGAAAGATTACTCTAACTTGCTTCCCTTTACTAGGTTATGGAAGATCATTCACATGCATGCAAGGTCTCAACTTTTATTCTCAAGAACCAACCTATGTGTGTTTTATTCTTAACAAAAATCTGAGAGTTTGGGGAAATAGGGTGAAGACTTACCTCTTATGGTGAAAAAGATGAAGATTACTCGATAATTTCCAGGCTTGAGTAGAGATGATGGATTAATTTGATGAAGAAGAAGACTTTCTCTCACTAAACCCACTCTCCCTTCTCTCTATTTTAGTCAGATAGGTGTTAAAAATGAAGGGGAGGGGTGTTTTATTAAACTAGGGGTCGGGTTTTAAAATCAGAAATTAGAAGCACCGAAGAAGGAAATGCAGTCAGGAATGCGATTGCATTCCTGCTACGCGATCCGCATTCTTGTCGCATAGATAGCCCTCAGCTGGGCCAAAAGGAAAAAAACAGGCTGCCTAGGTATGCGACCACTATGCGGTCCGCATACCTGTTATGCGATAGCATAGTGCGTCGCATAACCTCCTCCGCAAAAATGGAGGTGCAAGGATGCGATAGTTATGCGGTCCGCATTCCCAAAATGCGATCGCATCTTGGGCCGCATAACTGTCCTCAAATTGGACAGAAGGCTGTCCAGGTATGCGACCACTATGCGGTACGCATACCTGATTTGCGATCGCATAGTGGACCGCAGACCTGCGCAATCCTGGAAAATTTTATCTTTTAAGTCTCGTGGTACTTTTTACTTCAAAAAGGTTCGTTTTTTAAGAATTTCTACAGTTATAACAACATGGGAACCTACCCGGGCTTCATTTTTTTAGACATGAAATTTTAAGGGTCTTCACACCCTCGATCCGAGATAATGGAAACTAGAGTGCCATGGAGCCTTACTATTTCCTTGATATACAACTGAGCATATTGTTCTGCAGTGTCGGTGGACTTAACCGGCAAGAAATGTTCTGACTTTGAGAGCCGATCCACTATTACCCAAATTGAGTCAAACTTGCGCGGAGTACGGGGTAATCCTACCACTAAATCCATATTGATCATCTCCAACTTCTACATCAGTATTTCTATAAGCTGCGACAAACCACTGGGCCTTTGATGGTCGGCCTTTACTTGGTGACAGTTCGGGCATTAAGCCACAAAGTCCGCCACACTCCTTTTCATGCTATTCCACCAATAAACTTTTTTGAGGTCATGATACATTTTTGTAGAACCGGGGTGTATAGAATATCTAAAATTATGAGCCTCTGCCATTATCCTCTCTCGAAGGTCATCCACATCTCGGACATATAATCGCCCTTGGAATCGCAAGACACTATCATCTTTGCCGAGCGAAAAAGCTGTGGTCCTATGATTAAGAATTTCCTCTTTTAGCCGTGCCAACACTAGATCATTGTATTGCTTTTCCTTGACTTCTGCCACAAGCGATGATTCTGCTTTGTTACGTAATATGACACCCCCTTCGTCAGAGGCCGTAAGAAAAACTCCCAGACTGGCCAACTGGTGAACTTCTCGAGCCAAGGGCCTTTGACCTCCTTCCAAGTGGGCCAAGCTACCCATAAATTTCTGACTAAGAGCATCTGCCACCACATTAGCTTTACCTGGATGATATAAGATATCCATATCATAATGCTTAACCAACTTCAGCCATCTCCTTTGTCTCAAGTTTAATTCCTTCTGCTTGAATATAGATTGGAGACTCTTGTGGTCTGTGAACACGTCCACATGGACCCCATAAAGATAATGTCGCCAGATCTTTAATGCAAAAACAACTGCTGCAAGCTCCAAATCATGGGTCGAATAATTCTTTTCGTGATTCTTAAGATGCCTTGAAGCATATGCTATAACCTTACCACATTGCATCAATACACACCTAAGACCCACCCTTTAAGCATCACAATCTGGCAAGGTCAACACCGGTGTCGAAGTCAATCTTGATTTCAACTCTTGAAAACGCCTTTTGCAAGCATCAGACCACTAGAACTTGACCGCTTTCTGCGTCAGTTTTGTCAATGGGGAGGAGAGAGTAGAGAATCCTTCCACAAACCTCCTATAATATCTAGCTAACCCAGGAAACTACGAATTTCTGTCGGGGTTGTAGGTCTAGGACAATCCTTCACTGCTGCGATCTTATGGAGATCAACCTGAATCCCTTCCTTGGAGACAACATGGCCCAAAAAGGTAACTGATTCAAGCCAGAATTCGCATTTCGAGAACTTCAAATACAACTGGTGCTGATGAAGAGTCTGCAGAACTGCCCTGAGGTGATTAGCATAATCTTCTTGACTTCAGGAATATACAAGGATATCGTCAATGAAGACTATCACAAAAGAGTCCAGAAATGGCTTGAAGACCCGATTCATAAGGTCCATGAAAGCCGCTGGGGCGTTGGTTAGCCCAAAGGACATTACCAAAAATTCGAAGTGCCCATATCGAGTTCTGAAAGCTGTTTTAGGAATATCCTGCTCCCTTATCTTTAGCTGGTGATACCTGGACCGTAAATCACTTTTTGAGAAGATTCTATCAACTTGCAATTGATCGAACAAATTATCTATCCGAGGCAATGTGTATTTGTTTTTGATTGTGACTTTGTTGAGTTTTCGGTAGTCAATGCACATTCGCAACAAACCATCTTTCTTCCTGACAAGAGAACTGGTGCACCCCAAGGTGACACACTTGGTTAGATGAAACCCTTCTCTAACAAATCCTTCAATTGCTCCTTTAACTCCTTCAATTCCGCTGGTGCCGTCCTGTAGGGTGGAATAGATATCGATTGCGTGCCCGACAATAAATCAATCCCGAAATCAATCTCCCTGTCCGGAGGGATCCCAGGGAGCTCATCCGGAAAGACATCAAGGAACTCATTCACAATTGGCACGGACTCGAGAGTAGGCACCTCAGAGGTGGTGTCCGCAACTCGGACCAAGTGATAGATACACCCCTTTCTGATCATCTTTGAGGCCTTAAGGTAGGAAATAAACCTACCCCTCAGCATAATATTATTCGCCTCCCACTCAACAGCTGACTCGTTAGGAAACTCAAGCCTCATAATTCTGGTTCGACAGTCTAGTTTGGCAAAGAACGAATAAAGCCAATCCATTCCCATTATTACATCAAAATCAATCATTCCTAGTTCAATAAGGCGGCCGTGTTATCCCGACCACGCACTGTGACAACACAATCCCTATAAACCCGTGCGACCATAATAAACTCACCAACCGGAGTAGATACTGAGAACGACTCATGAAGTTGTTCTGGTTCTATCCCAAAGCCTGAAGCAACATAAGGAGTGACATATTATAAAGAAGATCTGGGATCAATAAGGGCATACACATCATGGGATTGAATAGGAAAAATACATGTGATGACATCTGGAGAAGCCTCTGCACTCTAACGACCACTCAGGGCATAGAACCGGCTAGGTCCTTCCCGGCCCCGTGCACCATCCCTAGCTGCAACACACCCTGCTGGTGCTGGAAAGCCTCGGGCTGGAGGGTGTGCTGAGGATGTAGCAACTGAAGAACTAGATGGCTAGGCGATGCCCCTACCTGTGCCCTTGCTGGACGCACGACAGTCTCTCTGAATATGGCCTCTCATCCCACATCTGTAACATACTGGCATGTCCAAGTAACACTTAAGGCATGGGGCCCTTCGCTGCTGCTGGAATCTCCCTTCTGATTGACCCTGCTGGTGGAACCACCTGCTGCCCGGACTGGGCCCAAAGCGGCCTCCCTGCTAATGATGATGCCCTGATGGTGGGGCACTGGATGAAGACTGGACATACGACTGGGATGGCCTTGATGACCCTTCCCGAGGAACTGGTCTCCAACCTCCGAATGAACCCCCAAGGCTGCCCGTTGACCGGGCCCTACTACCACCTTATCGTTCCATCTTTAGCTTCAACTTTCAAGCCTCTGTAGCCTGGGCGGATCCCACAATCTTCCCATAATTCATGTAAGAATGTAGAGCAGCTGTGGCAGCTTCACTGATAACCAAGGGACCAAGGTCCTGCACAAACCAATGAACTCTAGCTTCCATAATCGACATCATATGAATGACATACTTGGACAGGCGCACAAACTCCGTATGGTACTCCCACACACTCCTACTACCTTGTTTGAGGACCTCAAACTCTGAAGCACGGGCTTCCCTAGTATCAGCGTGTAAGAAATGGTCTATGAAAGCATCTGCGAACTCACTCCACCTCGCCGGAGGGCTCCCCTCCTCAAGGGAATCCTCCCACATCTCAAACCAGGAATATGCCCCCCTTTTAGACGATAGGAGGCCAGCTCTACTCCCTCCATTTTGGTAGCACGCATAACTCGGAGGGTCTTATGCATCTCATCGATGAAATCCTGAGAATCAGCCTCGGGGTCGCCACCTGTGAACTCTGGAGGGGCTAACTGAAGGAACCTGTTAACCTTAGAACGAGAAGAGTCTCCCTGCCCGCTAGAAGAGGTGGGGGAAATATTGGACCTCTGGGACTGAGAAGCCACCAGCTGCGTCAGCATCTGAATGGCTCCCCTAAGATCCACATTAGAAATACCGAGACCGGAAGCTGGGGCTGGAGGAGGATTAGGAATATAAGTGGGAGGGATTGTGGCACCCTCTGCTGGAGTAGGAACTGGGATGGTCCGGTCTGGAGCGGAGGAGTCAGGCAGATTCATAGTCGGGGAATTATTCTCACCCATGTCATTCAATTAGGAATCCATTGCCACTCCTGGCGTGGCATTGGCCTTTGGGCCGAGTCGCGCTTTCTTCTTGGGTGCAATTTACTGAAAGTTAAAACAATACACGAGTTAGAGAGAAACAATCTCGCTTTTCACTCCATCACACGATATAGAATAACAATGAAGGGTATTATTCCTAAATGTCCAAGCAGCCCCCTAATTATAGATGTGGTCGACAGCACACCGATAAGAAGGGCTATACTAGACACGGCTCCGAGACATCCTAGGAAACATTAAAACCTTAGGCTCTAATACCAAGTTTGTCAGGCCCAAACCCTGGGGGACGCGATCGGCGCTTAACCGAGTGAACCCAGTCAAGCAAGCCTGATTATCATCTCCTACCCGACTCATTTACTCCCCGAGACTTTAGTATAACATTATTTATCGAGTTCGTAGGAAATAAATAAAAAACGTATGTTCATGATATTAATCCATTCTTTCTTATATATCGATATCAACAAGTTGGTTATCCAAAACATACATTCTAATTATAACTTTCACGAGATGAAATTTCAGTTACAAGTTATACCAAGTATTACCCAAAAGCATACACGACCCACATGAGTGTCTACGGAGCCTCTAAGGTACAAAAGATGAACATAGTTCCGCCGGCGACAAGGCCCCGGCTATACCTCAAAATAGAACAACATACACAAGAGAGAGCAACACATTTTTATACATGGCCCCAGGAGGAAATGGGTCTCACCAGAACTGCTGTGAGGAGGAGGAGAAGTAGGCACCACTAACGACGATCAGTACTACCATCTACAGAGCCACCTACATCCATAAGAAGATGTAGCGCCCCCAGCAAAAGGGATGTTAGTACCATTGAATAGTACTAGAATGTATGAAATAACTCTACTCTAGATAGAATAAACATCGAACATGTAATAATATAATTAGAAACATCAAGTAACAATCCACAGAAATAGGGGAAACACAAACAAGAGTCACCATGTTTTCTTATCCCGTTTTGCCATCTTTTGGATAGTAGTTCTTTAAAGCCAAGTGCCACAATTTTAATATACCACCGTGTCATTCTCACACGGAGCCTGGTCTCTGCCCGATTGGCTAAGCCATCCCAAGTGAGACATTACAGCATCATAGTTTCATAATTACCACCGCGTTGTTATCACACGGAGTACGGTCTCTGCCCGATCGGCTAAGCCATCTCACTTGAAACAGTGAGACATTACCAATATCATATTATCATAATTACCACCGTGTCATCATCACATGGAGTCCGGTCTCTGCCCAACCGACTAAGCCATCTCACTTGAAATAGTGAGACATTACCAATATCATATTTTGGTGCAATTACCACCATGTGTACAACATGGAGTCCAATCTAGGCCCGATCGACTAAGCCATCTCACTCTGGGACATAACCATATCAATTTAATTATTTGGTTCACCTCTCTTTCCATCATTTATTATAAAGTTCTTGGCACTTGGGCATATTCAACCATTTGTGTTACATTCCTCTCTATAACCATTTCATATACTTATTTTCATACAACCTAGCACCAACACATATAAGGATTCATACACAAGATAAAGGAAAGAGCATGATAATCATAATTCATACTTTCAAATAGCATAGTGACATGGTAGAAACTTAGAACAATATGGAAGCAAGAGTTTCCCAACTTAACACATAGAACTCATCAATCCTTTAGAAATTCAAACAAGGAACTCATACCCGGTATTGAACACCAATAAGTTTATTCTATGAAGATTAGAGTTAGCCGTATACCTTAATTGGCTTTTTCCTTAATTTCTACCACAATTTGCCCGACCCCTTTAGCACCTTCAATCTAATCCACAATGTAGCTCAATTGAAACCAAAATTAGGAACAATGATCATGGCCATAGCTCTTTTGAGCATTATATCAAACATTATGGGTTCATTAAGGTTGCATGATCCCTTTGAGTAAAAGATTACTCTAACATGTTTCTCTTATAAGATTAGGATTACTTGATTACATGCATGCAAGGTCTCTATCCCCATTCCCATGAACTATCCTATCCATGGCCCGTTTTAGCTAAAATCTGGAAATCAAGGTTGGTGTGTTGGAAATTTACCTATTAAAGTGCAAGAATTGGTACTCTAGTTGATTAATCCCAAGCGTTGAGTGGTGATTGAGGACTAATTTGATGAAGAGGGAACCTTTTCCATAGAACTCTTTCTTAAATCACTCTAATGTATCAGAACAATTGCTAAAAATGATGGGGGATAGGTGTTATATTGGCCTGGGGTCGCGTTTTAAAAATTAGAAAATGGGTGCCCCGACGCAGGTTTGCGGTCCAAAATTTCTACGGCTATATCATCATGGGGGTCTAACTGGGCATCAGTTTTGATTAAGAATTCAACGGGTCTTTACAATGAGATTATTTTATAGAAATGCCGAGGCGTATGACCCGATCCCATCATAATTTGTGCACTGTCGAGGTCCGAACGACACAAATCATAGACACATCTATTAAATTGCCGAGGCGAACGACCCGCTCCCATGAGAGTGTGGTACCTAATCCTGTCAAGGTGAATGACTCGATCCCATCATACTGTGCACTGCCGAGGGTCGAATGACATGAACCATAGATGTATCTATCCTGCCGAGGTGAACGGCCCAATCCCATTAGAATAAGAAACTTTGACAGGTCCTTGAACCCACTTACGAAGGATATGTGAGTTATAAGGAGCTTTGAGGAAACCTTTTGATGAGAACGCATAACACGGGAGAAATTCGTAAGGGGAGTACAATTATTCCGCAGCTAATCGTGAAACTCGTCAAATCTCTACAATAGCAAGTGTATCACTCTACGCACGTCTAGTCTCTAGTAGCAATGTGAAGTAAAAGAATTTAATAGGCAAGAGATAACTCAAATATTACAGTGAGCATGGGTGAAGTCGAGTCTACCCGGATAATAAAATGAATGTAGCTGCGTACGTATCGCTACCTCGTGCATACGTAGCCCCCACAACAAGTAGTAAATATCAATTACAACACCTAGGGATAGTTTCCCCCTCACAGAGTTAGACACGAGACTTACTTCGCTGTGCAACAAAATTCAAGATTCCAATAAACCTTTGCCTAGCGAATTGGTGTCTGAAAGCTTTAAATCTAGTCACAACAATTTAGTATACTCAACACGAATCATATGAACTAATTCCACGTGTAATCTTTCGAATGGAAGTCTAAAATTAATCTCAAAATTGAACAGTGGGACCCAAGATCGAATCTCAGAAAAACTCATGAAATCCAAACACCCATTCAGAGACGAGTCCAACCATGGAAACGTTATCAAATTCAAACATCAGATTGGCTTTCAAATATTCATTTTACATTTTTTGAAGATTTTATTAAAATATGATTTTCTTCCATTAGTTCATGGATTCATGATGTAATTAAGTATGGAATCATAAAATATAATCAATCTAGGTTAAGTAACACTTACCCCAATGTTTTCCCTTAAAATCTCTCAAAAATTGCCCTTTCCCAAGCTCCAAATCGTTAAAAATGGAAAATGGGATGAAGAACTTAAATCTGCTGCCCAGTAATTTACCCTATGCTATCGTAGCCAAGCTCCCGCGATCACAGAAGCACAAAAATTTTTGAGCATTTTTTACTCTAGTCGATCGCAGCCATTATCCCACGATCGCAAAGAATAAATATTTCCCAATAGCCTTCTCTAACACTTTCGGACAACCTCTATATAATGGTCATAACGTTTTGTACAAACTTTGAATGACAAATGGTTTAACTTTCTCAAATCTAGACACCAAGATCTACAATTTTCATGTTTTGGTCATCTCCCAATTCCTTATAGATTTCGATATAAAAGCTTCCATAGTCAGCTCTATGCAACACAAATTTCTTCTTCGCGATTTCCAAACATCATACCGGACAGTATGTAGTGTACCAACCATAACTTTTTGTACACAACTACAAATGGCAAATAGTTTGATTTTTTGAAAATTAGGCACAAAGGAAAACATCTTTCAGTTCTGGTTCATCTCCAAATTCCTTATAGATTGCGATATATATGCTTCCAAAGTCGGGTCTGTGTAGCAGAAAGATTCCTCTATGCGATTGCGAAAGGTCTTCCGCGATCGCGAATTTCTCCCATTTTACTCGTCACGATCGTGGCAAATTCACTGCGATCGAATAGCACACTGTTGTAGCAAAAAGCAAGAAGCTAAAAATGGCCTAGAAATGGCCCGAAACCACCCCGAAACTCACCGAGCCCCTGGGACCCCGTTCGATCATACCAACAAGTATAAACATATCATGGACTTAGTCGAGGCCTCAAATCACATTAAACGACGCTAAAAACACGAATCACATCCCAATTCAAGCCTAATGATTGACCTCAAATACATTCGATACCGAAACCTATCAAATCAATTCTGATTGACCTAAAATTTTGCACACAAGTCATAATTGACATTACAGACCTACTCCCACTTCCGAAATTAGAATCTGAACCCGACATCAAAAAGTCCACTCCCAGTAAAACTTCCAAAAACCTTCAATTTCCAACTTTCGCCAAACGACCCCGAAATGACTAACATACCTCCAAATCCACATCCGGACGCGCTCCTATGACCAGAAACACTATATAGAGTTATTCCCAAGCTCAGAATCCCAAACACACATCGATAACACTAAAATACACCTTAACCCAAATTCATAAAATTCTTCCAAAATGACAATTTTCCAAAATATTCGCCGAAACGCTACTGAGTCATCCAAAACCCGATATGGACATGTGCCCAAGTCCTAAATCATAATACAAACCTATTGGAACTTTCAAATCTTGATACCGAGGTCATTTACTCAAAAGTCAAACCTTAGTCAATTCCTCAAACTTAAAGCTTCTGAGATTAGAATTTTCCATCTGAATCAACTCCGAACTTCCCGAAATTTAATTCCGACCACACATGCAGATGATAATTACCTTAAATGAAGCTACTTAAGGCCTCAAACTGCTAAATTACGTGCTAGATCACTAAACGACTGGTCAGGTCATTACAATTTGAGTAGTTGGATAGACCTATTACTCTGACCCCTCCTAAACCATCTATTAAAGAAGTTACAAAGCTAGAGCTCAAGCCTCTTCCATCACATTTGCGGTATGCCTACTTAGGGAGTTCTGAAAATTTGCTACTGATTATTTCTTCCAGCTTAACCTTTGTGCAGGAAGAAAAGCTTCTAATAGTGCTTCGTGACCACAAAAGAGCTATTAGGTGGATAATTGATGATATAAAGGGAATCAATCCATCACTCTACATGCATCAATTTTTTTGAAAGTGGACACCGCCCCCGTGTTGAGCAACAAATGAGGTTGAATCCTACTATGAAGGAGGCTGTGAAGAAGGAATTAATTAAGTGGCTTGATACATGTATTATCTTCCCTATTTCTGATAGCAATTTGGTAAGACCAGTGAATGTGTGCCTAAAAAGGATGGGCTGACTTTGGTGGAAAATTAGAAAAATGAGCTAATTCCTACTCACAGTGTGACGGGGTGGAGAGTCTGCATTGACTATAGAAGGATCAACAAAGCAATCCACAAAAACCACTTTCCACTTCCATTCATTGACCAAATGTTGGACAGGTTGGCTAGGCCTGAGTATTATTGGTTCCTTGATGGTTATTCGGGGTACAACTAGATTGTCATATGTCCAGAGGATCAAGACAAAACAACTTTCACGTTCCCTTATGGTACTTTTGAATTCATGAAAATGTCATTTGGTCTTTGTAATGCACCGACCACTTTCCAGAGGTGCATGATGTCCATTTTCACTGATATGGTGAAAATATTTGTAGAAGTCTTCATGGATGGTTTTTCAGCTTTGGGTCTTCTTATGATGATAATTTTGAAGAATCTAGGCAAGGTGTTTGTATGTTGTGAAGAAACAAATTTGCTGCTAAATTAGGAAAAGTGCCATTTCTGATAAGATTAGGAAAATTTGCTGCTAAATTAGGAAAAGTGCCATTCTCATAGAGTATCGAAGAGCAAAATTGAAGTTGATAAGGTGAAGGTCGAGGCATTTGCAAAATTAGCTCCACCCATCTCTGTGAAGGATGGCTACCCCCATCATTGTGGCCCAAGATTGGTCCTTGCCGTTTGAACTCATGTGTGATGCAAGTGACCATGCTATTGTGGCAGTGTTAGGCAAGAGGAAGGACAAGATGTTTTACTACATATACTATGCGAGAAAGACTCTTGATGATGAAAAACTGACTTAACCACCATTGGGAAGGAGTTGTTGGCAGTTGTATGGGCCTTTGAGAAATTTCAGGCTTACTCGGAGGGAAACAAATCATAGTCCACACCGATCATGCGGCCATTAGGTATCTATTTTTGAAAAACGAATTCAAGTCTGGATTGATGCACTGGGTTTTGTTGTTGTAGGAATTTGATGTATAAATACGAGATCGGAAGGGCATAGAAAACCAAGTGCTTGACCACCTGTTGCGACTGGAAAATTAGGAGCACGTGGAGGAAGGTTGACAAATTAAGGAGTCATTTCCAGATGAACAACTTTTTGCCATCACTCATGACCCTACCCCGTGGTACGCGGACTATGTGCATTTTATTGTGAGTGGGGTTCTTCCTCCTAAAATCCAATCTGGGGATAGGAAGAGGTTTTTGCATGATGTGAACTTTTCCTACTGGGATGAGCCATTCTTGTACAGACAGTGTGCTGATCAGTTGATGAAGAGGTGCATTCCTGAAAAAGAGGTGGAACTAGTGTTGAATGGCTGCAATGACTCACCTTATGAGGGCCATCATGGAGGCGATAGGACTACTGCAAAGGAGTTCGAGTCGGGGTTCTATTGGCCAACGTTGTTCAAGGATGCCCATGCATTTATTAAGAAATGTGACCAATGTCAGAGAAAAGTAACAATCACGAGGAGGCATGAGATGCCTTCGAACAATATCATGGAGGTAGATACTTTTGATGTGTGGGTCATAGACTTCATGGGACCATTCCCATTGTCTATAGAAAACAAGTATATTTTGCTAGCGGTGGAATATGTGTCGAATTGGGTGGAGGCTATTGTATTGCAAACCAATGATGCCAAGCTGGTATCTGCCTTTGCGAAGAAAAACATATTCTCGAGGTTTGGGACCCCACGTGCCTCGATTAGTGATGAAGGAACACATTTATGCAATCAGTTATTGAATAACCTTCTAGCCAAATATGGGGTCCACCACAGAGTTGCCACGACATATCATCCGCAAATAAGTGAACAAGCTAAAGTGTCTAACAGAGAAATAAAGCAGATACTAGAGAAGACACTGAGTATGAATAGGAAAGATTGGGTTGCAAAGCTAGATGATGCCTCGTGGGAATATAAATTGCATGCAAAACATCAATTGGGGCGTCTTTGTACAAGCTTGTATATGGGAAGGCATGTCACTTGCCGGTTGAACTTGAATATAAGGCATATTGGACCGTCAAAAAGTTGAATATGGACTTGGAGGAAACGGGCGAGAAGAGGCTCTTGCAATTGAATGAGTTAGATGAATTTAGGTTGCACTCCTATGAAAATGCTAAGCAAACAAGGAGAAAACTAAAAGATGACATGACATGCGTATAAATCCCCGTCACACTGAACCAGGGACAAAAGGTACTATTGTTCAATTCCAGACTCAAGCTATTTCCTGGGAAGTTAAAATCAAGGTGGTCAGGTCCATTTTAGGCGGTGAAAGTCACCCCATATGGTGCAATCGAGTTGCGCGCTTTAAATGGTGAAAGGCAACTTGTGGTGAACCGGCAAAGAGTCAAGCACTATTGAGGAGGTGTCATTGATCGTCAGAAGTCCAAAGTAATACTCGCTGAGGAGTAAGAGAAGCCCTGCGCCGTGTCGCGACGTAAAATCATGCACTTTTTGGGAGGAACTCAGCCCGTATTTTATTTTAATTTTATTTTTATAGTGTCACATTTTGTTTTGATTCTGTTTTGCAAAATAGGGGTAGTCTTTTGAAGCTGAGGAGAATGTTTGAGCTTAAGTGCGGGGTCGTCCATCACGTACAACAATTTCAACTAAGAGTATCTCAACAATAAAAGAAATCACATAATGGTAGAAACAATAACAACTTCAAATAAAGCATATAAGAGCAAACTCGACAAGTAAAGAATGTGACATGTAACGATAACTTCAAATAAATCATATGAGACTAGACGTGCCGAATAAAAGATATAACATGTGCTAACAATTCCAAATAAGTACATTAGAGAAGCCTAAGAGTCTAAACTGGTCAATTTTCACATATAAGCCTGAGTACGTACTCGTCACCTCGCGTACATGGCTTTCACACGATACAAATAACACAAACAACTCAAATACAACGGGGTAGTTCCCTCACACAAAGTTAGGCAAGATACTTACCTCAAAGAAGCTAAACCTATACACTAAAATGACCTTCTCGTGTGAAACAATCTACAGATGACTCAAATCTAACAAAAATAACTTAATATTATCAATAAAAATCATAGGAAATAATTCTGGATAAAAATGTATCGATCTTTAATGAAAAGTAAAATGTCAATCCAAAAAGTCAACCTCGGGCCCGTACCTTAGAAGTTGACAAAATTTACAAAATCTGAACACCCATTCAGATACAAGTCCAACCATACCAAAATTATCCAATTCCGACATTATATCGACCTTCAAATCCTCATTTTACTTCTTTGAAAGATTTCACAAAAAATCTCATTATCTCTCATTTAATTCACTAATTTAATGATAAAAATAATTATGGAATCATGAAATATAATCAAATACGCGTAAAGAACACTTACCCAAACCAAAATGCAAAACGTCCCTCCAAAATCACCCAAATCCGAGCTCTCTAACTCAAAAAGTGATAAAATATCGAAATCCCTCAAAATAGAGTTCTTATAATCTGCCCAGTGATTCCTCTTACGTGATCGTGGAACAATCCTCGCGATCGCGAAGAACAATATGCTGCCCAGTAAAACTAAAGCTTCGCGTTTGCGGCACACACCTCGCGAACACTGTTTACTGTGAAAATGGTAACTACAATTATACTTAGTTATGTGGTTCTAAAAATACGTGATTTATCTTAATACCTATTATTGAGTGATTATAGCTAACTGTGTTTGGATGAAATAGAGGGAAAAACGATCAAAAGCTAAAGGAAAGCAAACCAGAGTGCCTTAAGTCGAAGGCTCGATGTTGACCTCAGGGGTCCCTGAGACCGGGGCTCGGGCCTAGGTCGAATGGTCGATGGAGCTATAACGAACTTCCAGGCCTTGAGATACACTATTTATGATCAATGATAGGCTATAAATTAAGAACAAGTAAAAGGAAAAAACAAAATCCAAATAAATGAGCTAATAAAGAGGAATAGAGGATGTTTGATATTAAACTAGAGAATGTTCTTATGTCTAGTATTCAATGTATTATTGTCTTTTACAAAATGACAAGGATATATAGTTGGGAGGGTCCAAACGTAGTACACCAGCATTTATTGCGAAGATCTTAATTGATTCGGCTAGTTAATGCTCAAGTACAGAATCGTACTCAACCACAAAGATGCCTGCCTTGATCCTCGCGCCATCCCTTACGCTGGTTCATGGGTCCGTATCCTCTTGGGTCGATTTATTAGACCACCCGAGGTCAGACCTCAGACCATACTTTTACTTCCACGTGAATCGGCCATTGTAAAAATAGGCGTAAAAATCGTCCTTCCAGATTTTAACCGTATCCAGATAGTCCCCGCGTTTCTTATAATAAAATAATAAGAAATGACCTTGAAGTGGACCTTCCTCGGGCCTTTCTCGATGATGTCATATTTGTGACGTGAGCTTATCAGGCAACTTGAAGAGTCCTGTCGAGTCGTCTCTCTAGGGCATTGATTGTTCTGCCGTTACGCTTCTCCAAAAAGGGGCAATAATGGCGCAGTCGGTTAAATTTCCCCAAGAATTGATTTCTCATTAGGTGAGGTCGCCGACTTCCTATAAATAAGGGAATTCCTGACTTCAAACTTCATCCTCCTGTTTTTAAATTTTCCCATTCACCTCTTCCTTCCCGTTTGTCATGGTGTAAATCCACGACTATACAGATTTATGGCAGTGGTCTTCCAAGCGGGGCCATGAATTTTCTTTTGAATTCCTCCCTTGCTAACTGGGGTTATGACGGGTTGTTGTTGTTGTTGTTACTGCTGCTGTTTGTCAGAGGAAACGAGGGGTGGGCCCCGAGTGTCTTTCGCACTGGAAGGCATATAGTACATATGTTGTTGCTCACCTTCGTATGAAGTACCTATATTGCTGCTCATCTCTCATAACTTCAACCGGGTGTGGTAGTTTTCTCCTCTTGCCTTCCGTGAGGAGAGGAGGCAATGTCCACCGACTCCAGCGTCCCACACCGGTTTGATGTTTTGGGAAGGGGTTTCCCAATAGCGGCGACAAGAGTTTTAAGGAGAAGGAACATGTTGTCCGCCCATTGCCGAAAGAGGAAGCCCGAAGACACTGACTGTGTCCCTCGAGGGGGGCATTGAGGACATATCTCTGAAAGATAGGCTTCTGCTTGTAGATTAGGCCTTTTGTTTTATGCTTCTTTGTGTAAATATTCCCTTGCATACCTTGTAAACATACTCTATTAATATGTGAGACAATTTGTGAACGCTGACTAAAGATCAATATGAAGCTAGGCCGACAAGGCCGTCATAACCACTACAACTGGAAAATAAATAAAATATACATACCAGGCTTACAAGCCCAACATACTGTACTAACTGACATGATATGTCTACAAGACTCTACTAATGGATGTACTATGATCGTAACAGGTCCCGACCTACTCATAACATATATACATATATACACAAGATGTACGTAAAGCTCTAGAACCGGCAGCTCCGAACGGCATGGAGCTTACCGATAAGGCTGAACTCGAGAAACACCTAATGAGGAGGTATACCCGTCTATCTGTCTGAACCTGCACGCATGAAATGCAATGCCCTCAGAAAACGGACGTCAGTACGAAATAATGTACTGAGTATGCAAGGATTTATACTGAAAGATGAAACTGAACTGATAATATAATAATTGAAAGTAACTGGGAGTCAAAGATAATCTAAAGATATGATCACCTGCTGATACTGACTTAACTCTCTCAATATAGTAAGTAAAATAGCCGCCCGGCCTTATAAGGCTCGGTATACATAACTGCTCTGCCGTAGTACGCTCGCTCATAGGCACTCGGCCATACTAGGCTCTTTATCTCGGCCAACTGGGCTGGCTCATAGGCACTCGACCATAACAGGCTCAGTATATAACTTACCATCTGATCAGAGGTTGCCCAATAGGGGCTTGCTCATCGATTACATGTAGATGGTAATGAAAATACGGTGATACTATATATATAGATTCTCAGCTCTCTTGACTGGAAGAAGACAATACTCAATTGAATACAAAGTCCAGATAAGGGAGAGTGTAACTTATGAGACTAGGATAATGTATATAAATTCGGGAGTATGAGCTTCTCTTTATGCCTCGTTATCAAACTCATGTAATTATGAGATCATACCAAAATGAAGGAAGGGCTTAGCCTTAACATACCAGAGCCGATTCTCTTGAAAATCCCTCTAATACACGTCAATTGCGACAAATACAGGTTACGACGGATCGAAGTAGGGGAAAATCCATATGATATTCTTGAGAAAGATTGCACCGTACTCCCTTAGAATCGCAAAATCTCGTTGATATTACCTTATGCAATCTGTATGAATTTTTGTAGCAAATTCTGTATGACCACTTTGTGATTTTATCATGATCTTGTATGATCTTTGACTTCATCTGGAAGTTGTACTACAAAACTTTTGGCTCCACAAGTAAAGCTCCAAATAACCATGAAAGGACATTTGAAAGTGCAAAGCTCCATACAAGGTAAAGTATTTTGTTTGGTTAGCTTCTAGGGAGGATTTCCTTAGGTAAAGAAATATTCAAAGAAAGGGGTTTATAATTAAGTTTCATGTGCTCTCTTCACTCAGAAGACAACAATTGCCTTCTTATTTGTTGCAAAGTTTCTCGGCAACTTCATACACATTTGCCACCTCTTTTGTGATTTCAAGAGTCACTTAGTTCATCTTATAGGTCTTCCACGTTGTGGGTTAATATTTGTCAAATATTTCTCCACTTAATTAATTTGTTAATCCCCCATTAACCAATTACCTAATTATCCACATAATTAGGAATTATCTCAAATTACTCAAAATGCTACTCACTTTAACACACTTTGTACACCTTACTATTATTGTCATGTGGTACTTTTTATGGAACTAGTTCATAAATACATGGTATTATAGCTTGGACCGTATTTTTTCTCAAAATGCCAAACTTCGACGAAAACTCTTTTTCTTCGATTTGCTTATCCTCACCTTCGCGAATTTATTTATCACTTGTTTGAAACAATATAATGCTTATAATCTCAAAATAATCTCATTTCCGAACTTACGTCGATTAGCTTACGACGAAACTTTAACGTACGAAAATACGGAATATAACATCTCATTTCTGAGCTTATATAAATTTACTTATGGCGTACTTCCACGTGTGAAGACTTGGGGTGTAACATCATACCCCCTCTTTGGAACATTAGTCCTCGAATGTTGACTGATGCACTTATCATTTTCATGACTTATGTCTTCCAAATACTTTAGTGTTCTCCTTGCCATCTAAGCAACTGTTCTGTGAATAATTCCAAAGGCCAGGACATTCCTCTTTTTAGGCCTCTTTCTCACATCACGACTTATGGTCGGAATCCTTCTAATCTTGTAACTCTTCTCTCCTTTATCCTCCAGCTTTTAGCCCATCTCTAGGCCTCACCTTGTAAACATATACAGAGCTTGACAAGATGTTTCTTTGGGAATCTATATGTATACTGAAGTTCTTCGCTCGGTACTTTGTCGAACTTACTAATATTGCTATATCTTATTTCATAGGCCCGATTATCTATCCACATGAGTTTACTGCATCTAAGTAGGTCATACTATACCATAATTCGTACATTAGTTTTATCGTTACTAAGGTCTGCTACCAAACTCCAGGTTACTCTCGTGCTTATCCTATATGTATAAATCTAAGTCCTTAATTCTTCCTCATTACCGCTCATCTTAAGTATGGTGTCCTAACCTCATCTTATACTTTGTGACTTTTGTCCATCCATTGTTGATTCACCTCAATATTGATCTACAACTTACCACTTATAACTTGAAATTTCTTACGTAATATATTGTGACTAGGGTTCACGTCTTATTGGGTAAACATCTGAAGTGATTAGACTGATCCACCTAGGGGCGATACTTTACTTCAATAACTATATTTCATAGCATCCCAATGTGATTCTCTTTATGAGGGAATTTTAATCCTTTAAAATCCATCAAATCATTACTCAATCAAAGGCTCAACCGTCATCCTTTATCTATCACAATTACACCCTTATTATATTACCACGACAACATTCCACCTCTTTTAAATTCTACTAGTCTTAGACTCCCTTGAGTATATTCAGGATATATTGAACTTTCTATAATTCTTGTTCTCATGGGCTTAATTCCGAGTACTTATCCCTTCTCGTCACCTTCTCATTTGTCGTTTCTTATCCTTACTCCTATCTTCCTAAAACCTTGTCGCTTTACCATACTTTAGCTTGCGACCTACACATATCTATTTATACTACTCGCAACCTTCCTTCAACTTGCTAATAACATACATTTCCTTGTGTTATTCTGTAACATAAAGCGAGACATCACATCGTCTCTAACTCTTCTTTACTCTCTTAACTAGTCCTCTCGATCCCTAGAAACCATAGGCTGGATAAAATGCCACTGATGACGCTGCTATCATTCCTGGATACTGACTCCCAGCGCTTCTAGTCTTCTTTCCGAAGTATAGACTTATTCACAACCTTCTGCACTTTAGTGTCTCGTACTTTTTCACCTGTACCTTATTTGCCTTAAAATCTTGCATCACATATTTTATTTGTTTCACAACCTCCCTTACACACATGTATAATTTACATCCACAACTTGAAGCTCTGTTATAATACTTGCACCTCTAGTGCATACACAATCCGGTGGGAGCTTCATACTGACTTCTTATGAGCATGGTACTCTTCTAACTGGCTTTCTCGTAGAGCTGTTATAGAATATGGTTGTTGTACTATCTCTCTTGTACCTCTGATAATAAGAGTGATTCAGCAACGTTCTCAATCACGACTTCTATAAGCTTCTGGGTCCAATAATCGACTACTGATTTACTTCGTTGATTTAACTCTTTAGTTTCCTCTTCCTTCTGATCAACCTTTATGTAGTCTTAAGATATCTTCCGATCTGTGGATCATAGTATTAGTTATCATTCTATCCTTTCATGGACGCTTTGGAATATCCATGATACAATCTTCTAACAATTCAATCTATTGTGTATGACTTGGACCCAATTCTTTATTTTAACTTATACCGGAGTCTTCTATGGCCGTATGATTGTTAACATATATTCTATGTGTATAATACTCTAAACTCTTAAGTGCGTTCATCACGTAACTAACTCTGGATCATTAATCGAATTATTCCTTTCGTTCCTTCTCAACTTTCTTTAAATTCAAGCAATTGTTTTTCCTGGTTGTCCCGCCACTTATTGTATGAATACTTGGCTTATCTTAGTGACCACACATATTGGACTTCCATACAACCCATATGATCTTGAATATCACCTTTTGTTTTTTTTTTCTTCTTCCCGTTCATTCGCCACGATAGGTGCCATTTTCTTATGGAGTGCGTACAATGTTGTTATGAGACTTGTTGTTTCAAGACCATTTCCTCTTTGGGTCATTGTGCTTAGGTTGAAACTCCTTCCTTACTTCCTCAGTTAGTATTTCATTGTAGTACTTAGAGAGGACCCTCTGATTCTTGTAGGGTTGCGATCTTATCACATCGTATTTTTTTTATGTTCGTACTCACCTGAAAATTATCCAGTTACTTACATCCACACTTATGTGCTCGTACGGTTGCATCTGAACTGAAGTTTTGATTGTCTTCCCAGTGGGGCTTTCTTTTATTTCCATAACACTCATACAGTACCTTTAATTATCCCAACTCCTATTTGAATATTTCTCAAGTATTACAATTACATTATTGCGAAGATGAATTCATTATATTGGGTTTTACTATGTTTAAATTGCACGATCTGCTGATTCGTCTGTAACCTCTTGTCTAGCAATAACTAGGATCTTCCTGAATCAACTACCAACTACTCGTTGGCCCATTCTCGTATAAATATTCTGCATAATCTTTCTTGGGTTATTTCATTTATCTTAACTTACGTCTCGCACTGGCTCCTTATTTGTCAAAAATATCCTGGGCTGGAACCCTTACTTTCTCTCCTTAACATCGTGCTTGCATAATGTTCGGGAATCGTAGTATATCTGAAGGATTTGGATAAGTGCAATCTCATTTTTTCCCATCGTAATTGCATTCTTCCTTTACCATTCCACACTCACTAGAACCACTTAATTCTGACTTAATGCCACATCACTCCATATTCCCCCCTTTAGGGGAGTACTAAGAGTTGGAGCCACGAGGATCTACCTATAGATGTTTTACCTCTTCATCTTTGGCGTCTTTTCACATCATCGATGACCATTACTCGCCTTGCGGCAATCCTTATGTACCAAGGATGACAAAATTCCTTAATCACGAGGGTGACACTTAGTATAACTGGCACATATAGTCCCTTAAGCTTAACTTTGCTCACATTTTTTGCTTTAGGGAAGCGTCTTCCTGAATGACCATTCTCTAAATATCTCATGAATCTTCTTCTGTTGTCCATTCTATTATCGCCAGAACGAAATATGAAATTCTCACGATACTGACTATTATCAAATCACTCAATCCCTACTTCATGTTTAGCTTATCGTATTCATAAGTCCATACTGATTTCTATTATTCTGGGGACTAAATTTTTTCCTTTTGGTAATCAATATAGAGTCACAAACTTATTTCTCGAAATAAGGATATGACTTTATGGCCTATACTCTTTTGTTTTCTCAAGGCCTATCACCTCTCATTTCTTCATTCACCTGACTATAGACTCTGTAATACTGTCATTTTTTTTATCTACCGTTGTCATCCATGTATCATATATTACTCATAATGCTTCATTGACTCTGTTCCTATTACCCGCTAGCATTTAGGTCTATCACTTTATTCTGAAAACTTCAACAGGACATTCCTTTGCTTTTAGCTTCCATTTTCCCCATCCAGTGGCTCTTTAGGTTGCTCAACGTTCTCGCTCTACTAGGGACGGGAGCCACACTAAGGTAATATTCATCCCTTCAAGGTTTCTAGTGTCTATCTTTGTAGTACTCATATCTAACTGTACTATTTTAGAGTTCACCATATGAGTGTGTCACAAGGAGATTTATTAGCACATTTGCGATAACCTTCGAAAATGTCAACTAACGCAAATAATCCATTCACCATTTTGGGTTACTCTAACCCAAGTTAGATCCTGATATCCCGTCTTTCTCTTAAACTACACCTGTTAGCTCCTATAAGGAATAACTGAAATGGGTGTGGCCACTTATACGTACCTCTGTTACAATTGAAGGTAACTTAAAATGTTTATATTTATCTGCTTGAATTGTAAATACTGATAATCTTCATTAATTGGGCGCCTCGTACCCTTCTTCATCTTGCTTCTTTTACTTGTTCAAACTTGTACCTATCTTCTAAATCTCTCATTGCCTTTTTTTTTCTTACCATAAGAGTGGATAGCCATTCTTGCCTTAGGGATCTTTATCAAGAAGCTTACACATCTTAGTATACACATGATCTGCTAAATACCTCATATTTACTCATCATAAGCACGTTGCAAATTCGAGTCCCTCTGACTTAACTCTTCCACAACCACATGCAATCTCTTACCAATTGTCTTTTGGATGGAGGTGTCGTCTTATTACGCATGAAATAAAATTTAGGAAATTGAGTTCTTAGAACTAAGCTCTACCACACGATCTAGAGTAAGAAGAAAGAGTGAAAGTTCTAAATGCCCTATAGCCTCCTGTTTATAAGTGTGGTGCACGACACACCCATAAACAAGACTTTACTAGACACAACTTGTAGACTTCCTAGGACAGAACTACTATGATACCACTTATGTCATGCCCCGAACCTGGGGAGCGGGACCGGCACCCGATGTCTCACTACGTACCAACTTTCAACTAAGGGACTCTGAACATATAATGTAGAGGTGGCTAACGTGCCAGGTTAACCCATCACCGGACCGGCCCAGACCGGTTCAAACCGGGACCGGACCGGCCCGGTTCATAGGGGGCAGGGTGGGGCTGGGTTAAGGGGTTAGGGGGGTTGAAATGTTTTTTTTTTAAACGGGTAACCGGACCGGTCCAACCCGGTTCATATGAACAGTGCTTGAACCGGTTTAACCAGCCCGGACCGGACCGATTCAACGATCAAAATTTTTTTTTTTGTTTTTTTTTTAAATTTTTAACCCGGCCCGGCCCGGCTCCTTAAACCCTTACCCGTACGGGTTACTTTTTACCCGGATAAACCCGAACCCGTTAACAATTAACCGTAACTAGCCCGCTACCCTAACCCGTACGGTTAAAAAAAAAAGGCAACCCGACCCGGCCCGGCCCACCCGTTAGCCACCTCTAATATAATGTGATACTTTGGCCATGGGCCACATTGCAAGACAATTTGTGAACGCGGACTAAACATCAATATGAAGCTGCGCCGACAAGGCCATCATAACTACTACAACTGGAAAACCAACAAAATATACATACCAGGCTTACAAGCCCAACATACTGTACTAACTAACAGGATATGTCTACAAGCCTCTACTAATGGATGTACTGTGATCGGAACAAGGCCCCGACCTACTCATAACATATATACATATATACAAAAGATGTACATAAAGCTCTAGATCCAGCAGCTCCGAAGAGCATGGATCTTACTGATACGGCTGAAGTCGGGAAACGCCTAATGAGGAGGTCTACCCGTTGGTCTGTCTGAACCTGCATGCATGAAATGCAGCGCCCCCAGAAAATGGACGTCAGTACGAAATAATGTACCGAGTATGCAAGGCACTATACTGAAAGTTGAAACTGAACTGATAATATAATAACTGAAAGTAACTGTGAGTCAAAGATAATCTGAAAATATGCTCACCTGCTGATACTTTCTTAACTCTTTCAATATAGTAATTAAAATAGTTGCCCGGCCTTATAAGGCTCGGTATACATAATTGCTCTGCCGTAGTAGGCTCGCTCATAGGCGCTCGGCTATACTAGGCTTTGTATCTCGGCCAACTGGGCTCGCTCATAGGCGCTCAGCCACAGCATGCTCGGTATATAACTTACCATATGATCAGAGGTTTCCCAAAAGGGGCCTGTCCATCGATTATAGCTCGGTGGTAGTGAAAATACTGTAATACTTTATATATAGATTATCTGCTCTCCTAACTGGAAGAAGACAATACTCAACTGAATAAAAATTCCAGATAAGGGAGAATATTGTAACTCGTGAGACTAGGATAATGTATATAAATTCGGGAGTATGAGATTCTCTTTATGACTCTCTATCAAACACATATAATTACGAGATCATGCCAAAATGAAGGAAGGGCTTAGCCTTAACATACCAGAGTCGATTCTTTTGACAATCCCTCTAATACACGTCAATTGTGACAAAACAGGTTACGGCGGATCGAAGTAGGGAAAACTTCATATGATATTCTTGAGTAAGATTGCATCGTACTCCCTTAGAATCGCAAAATCCCGTTGATATTACCCTATGAAATCTCGTATTTTTGTAGTAAATTCCGTATGACCACTTTGTGATTTGATCATGATCTTGTATGATCTTTGACTTCATCCGTAAGTTGTACTATAAAACTGGCTCCACAAGTAAAGCTCCAAATAACCATGTAAGGACATTTGAAAGTGCAAAGCTCCATACAAGGTAAAGTATTTTGTTTGGTTACTTCTAGGGAGGCTTTTCTTAGGTAAAGAAATATTCAAAGAAAGGGGTTTATAATTAAGTCTCATGTGCCCTGTTTGACCACTCAAAAGACAACAATTGCCTTCTTATTTGTTGCAAAGTTTCTCGGCAACTTCATCCACATTTGCCACTCTTTTGTGATTTCAAGAGTCACTTAATTCATCTTATAGGGCTTTCACGTTGTGGGCTAATATTTATCAAATAATTATCCACTTAATTAATTTGTTAATCCACATTAACCAATAATTAACCAATTACCCAATTATTCACATGATTAGGAATTATCTCAAATTACTCAAAATACTACTCACTTTTAACATACTTTGTACACCTTACTATTATGGTCATGTGGTACTTTGTATGACACTAATCCATAAATACGTGGTATTATAGCTTGGACCGTATTTTTTTCTCAAAATGCCAAACTTCGACGAAACCTCATTTTCTTCGATTTGCTTACCCTCTCACCTACACGAATTTACTTATCACTTGTTTGAAATAGCATAATGCTTATAATCTCAAAATAATCTCATTCCCGAACCTACGTTGATTATCTTACGATGATACTTTAATGTACGAAAATGCATAATATAACATCTCATTTCCGAGCTTATATCAATTTACTTATGGCGTACTTCCACGTGTGAATACATAGGGTGTAAAAAATTCCACCTGGGAACACACCCTATAATCTAAATCCTAATAAGCACAACACGAATATGACTGCATATGGAAAGATAAACATATAAGAGAATTATCAAACAAGCCCGACATGCTCAACTCCCTATCAGTACCATACTACAAATATATTATACAAGGGAGAATTAAAACATGTGAACTAATCATCAGGATCTCATCCTAATACGACTCTACCGCGGCATGCAGCCCGATTCAAACATATCAAAGCGCATGAAAATGCGAGTATCCCATCCTCACCTTTGAATCACGAGTAGAATACACATTATACCAATCAGAACCTTCCATCAATTCAATTTTGTGAAACAAGATCACAACCCGTAACGAACTCCCTGTCACGACCCAAACCGATGGGCCGCGACGGGCACCCGATACCTTACTCAACCGAGTACTAACGTAACGTATCTTTCGTATTATTATATCATAGGTAAACGAACCGAAGCAAATCACGAGGGAATAAAAACTTATACACATGACATACTAGCCTATAAGATCAAAATAATCACTCGTACACTGAACATAGGCCGGCAAGGCCATATGATCGTTCATGTACACGACATATGTCTGCAAGCCTATAAGAGTACATAAATGTCATAAAGGTCAGGACAAGGCCCCTCCATACCTAACAATACATGTCCTAAACATACTGACCAAATAAGCAACTCCGGAGCAAATGGAGCGCACCAACACCTTCCGCCAAGCTGATAGCCTTCTTGAAGGACTCTAATCCTATCTATCGGGACCTGTGGGCATGAAACAAAGAGTCTCAAGGAAAAAGGAACATATGTACGAATATGTACCAAGTATGTGAGACACATAAATATGTATATAAAATACATGGAAGAAATATGGAGTAAATGACTCAACGTGTAAGTCTGAATAAGTCTGTAAATCATGAAATACTTATAGTGTCATGCATATGCGTATGAGTGTCATGTCATGCATAGGTACATGTGTTCATAACATGATCAAGCCTCTGAGGTAATCCCATCATATCATCTCGGCCAGTGTGGGCAAAATCATCAACGTATACCATTTGATCAGGTGGTGGTGCGTAACGTCGTAGCCTTTTCCCATATCCCATATACATATATATACATGTATATACGCGTATATAACGCCTCCTGGTCATGTGTCAATGCACATGTATAAATGAATGCAATACATGATAAGTACGTCAATAAAATCTCTCGGAACGTCATAAGACCATTATACCTCAATTAATATCATGAAATGAACTTTATCAACTTACGTATTTTTTGAGGCCCATGAACATGTGATAAAATAGTAAGACATATGGAAGTTGTACATTTACTCATTTCATTTGTGTCGTGTAGATCATGCCAAAAGGAAAGAAGGGATAGCCTTAACATACCTGAGCCGATTCTCTTGTCAATCCCTCTAATACACGTCAATTGCGACAAACACGTGACGGTGAATCGAAGTAGGGAAAAATTCGTATGATATTCTTGAGAAACATTGTACCGTACTCCCTTAGAATTGTAAATCCCACATTGCTATAGTATTAAATGGTCTTCGTATGTAATGTTTGGAGCAACTACGTTGCTATTACAAACAATTAGCTTTGCTGAAGCTTTCATTCTTCATTTAGTAGATGAGAGAAAATGATATTGTGAATTAGAAGGTTATCTTTAACCATTTAGGAATGGGCCCCACTAGGATGACTAATGTCACATAATCTACTTAATATTGACACCTTTCAGTTATAATATAAGAGTCACAATATTGTATTGGTGGGCTTCCACGTTAAAGTTAAGGGCTTATGCAAAATATTTAACCACCAATTTCTTAATTAACTTGTTAATTTCTCATTAACCAATAATTACCAAATTATTCACATAATTAAGATTTACCTCAAATTACTTAAAATACTACTCACTTTTAACACACTTTATACACCGTACTATCATGGTCATGTGGTACCTTGTATGGTACTAGTCCATAAATACCCGGTATTTTAGCTCGGGCCTTATTTTATCTCAAAATGTCAAACTTTGACGAAGTTCATTTTCTTCGATTTGCTTACCCTCTCACCTTCACGAATTTACTCATCACTTATCTGAAATAGCATAATGCTTATAAATTCCAAAATAATCTCATTCCCGAACTTACGTCGATCAACTTACGACGCAACTTTAAGTTACGAAAATGCGGGATGTAACATCTCTTTTTCCGAGATTCCACAAATTTACTTATGGCGTACCTTCACGTACTAAAATATGGGATGTAACATCATCCCCCTCTTTGGAACATTCATCCCAGAATGTTGATTGATGCACTTATCATGCTCATAACCCATAGCTCTTGTGAATACTTCAGTACTCCTCTTGCCATCTAGGTAATTGTTCTGTGATGAATTCCAAAGGCTAGGGCATCCCCCCCTTTAGTCATATTTCTCACACCACGACTTGTGGTAGGAATTCTTCTAATCTCGTAACTGTTTCTACCTTCTATCATGCACCCCGTACGACTCTGACCTTATAAGTGTGCCTATGCGACTCTTCTCTCCTTTTTTTGCCAATTTGTTTTCCAATCTCTAGGCCTCACTTTGTGAACATATATATAGAGCTTGACAAGATGTCCCTCTAGGAATCTATTAGTATGCTGAAGTTCTTCAATCGGTACTTTGTTGAACTTACGAATATTGTTATATATTATTTCATAGACCCAATTATCTATCCGTATGACTTTAGTGCATCTAGGTAGGTAATACTATACCATAACTCTTACTTCGACTTATCGTTATTGAGGTCTGCTACCAAACTCCAAGTTACTTTCATTGTTTATCCCATATGTATAAATCTATGTCCTTTAATGCTTCCTCATTACTGTTCATCTTAAGAATGACGGCCTAATCTCATCTCATACTTTGTGACTTTTGTCCATCCATTGTTGATTTACCTCAATATTAATCTACAATATACCACTGATAACTTGAAACTTTTTACGTAATACCTTGCCACTAGGTCTTGCGTCGCATTGAAAAATATTTGAAGTTTTTTTCCTGATCCACTTAGCGGCGATACTGTACTTTAATAACTGTATTTTATAGCATCCCCATGTGATTTACTTATGTGGGTATTTTAATCCCGTATAATTCATGAAATACTCTTCAAATAATTACTCAAAGGCCCAAACGTCATCCTTTATCTATCACAATTACACCCTCACTATACTATCAGGGAAGCATTCCATCTCTTCTTTGTGCCACCAGTATTAGACTCGTTTGAGTTCATTCAGGCTATACTAAGCTTTGTATAACTTAGAGAAACCATCAGCTCTTCCTGTTTTCATAGGCTTAATCCTGAGGTCTTACAATTTCGTCACCTTCTCACTCGCTCTTTCTTATCCTCATTACTCCTGTCTTTCTAAAAACTTGTCGCTTTACCATACTTTAGCTTGCGACCTACACATATCTATTTATATTATTGGCCGCCTTCCATCAACTTTCTTTCACCATAGATTTCTTATATTATTCTGGAAAAGCAAGCGAGACATCACATCTTCTCCAACTCTTCTTTGCTCTCTTAACTAGATCTCTCAGTACCTAGAAACCATAGGCTGGAAGATATGCCACTGACGACACTGCTATCATTCCTGGATACTGAATCCCCCCGCTTCTAGCCTTTGATCCGAAGTATGAACTGTTCATAACCTTCTGCATTTAAGTATCTCGTACGTTGTTTACCTTTGCCTTAAAATCTCGCATCATATCTTCTATCTCTTTCACGACTTCCCTTCCACATAGGTATAATTCAAATCCACAACTTAAAGCTCTTATTATAACACTTGCACCTTTGGTGCATACACAATCCGGTGGGAGATTCATTCTGACTTCTTATAAGGCTGGTACTCTTCTAGCTGGCTTTATCGTAGAGCCATTATAGAATATGGCTACTGTACTATCTCTCTTGTACCTCTCATATTAAGAGTGATTCTGCAATGTTCTCAATCATGATGTCTATAACTTTTTGGGTCCAATAATCAGACTCCTAATTACTTAGTTGATGTAACTCTTTAGTTTCCTCTTTCCTCTGATCAAGCTTTATGTTTGCTTAAGCTATCTTCCGATATGAGGCTTAAGGTATTAGTTATTACTTTAGCCCTTCATGGACGCTATGAAATATCCATGGTTCAATATTCTAATAATTCCATCCTTTGTTTATGCCCTGGGCTCAGTTTTTTTCTTTTAACTTATACCGGACTATTCTATATCTGTATGATTGTCAACATATATGCTGCATGTATAAAACTCCAAACTCTTAAGTGCGTTCATAACGTACTCTGGGTCATTAATCGAATAACTCTTTTCGTTCCTTATCAGATTTCTTTAAATGTAAGCAATTACTTTTCCTGGTCTTTCTGCCCTATTGTTGAGTGCATACTTAGCTTACCTTTAGTGCCCACACATATTGAAATTCCATACAACCCATATGATCTTGAATATTACTTCTGATTTTACTTCACGTTCATTAGCCACAGTAAGTGCCATTTTCTTATGGAGTGCATACAATGTTGCTGTGAGACTGTTATTATAAGACAATTTCCTCCTTAGGTCACTGATCTTAGGTTGAAGCCTTCTTCCTTACTTACTCAGCTAGTCTTTCATTGTAGTATTTAGGGAGACCTTCTGGCTCTTGTAAATTTGCAAGCTTGTTATATCGTATACTCGACGGAATTTTCGATGTCCTTCCTCGCCTATAATTATCCGTAGTTACTTACCTCAACACTCTTGTACTTGTAGGGTTGCTTCTGAGCTAATATTTTGATTTTCTTCCTGGTGGCATTCACTTTTATTTCCATAACACTTACGATGCCTTTGACTACCCCAACTCCTATATGAATTTAACTCAAGTATTACAATGTCCTATTTGTGAGACTGAATTCCCCATGTTGGGGTTCACTATGTTTATCTTGCATGATCTGTTGATTTGTCTGTATCTTCTTGTCTAGCCATAACTAGGCTCTTCCTGAATAAACTACTAACTACTCGTTAGCCCATTCTCATATCATTATTCCGTGTAATCTTTCTTGGGTTATTTCCTTTGTCTTAACTTACGTCTCGCACTGGCTCCTTATCTATCAATAACATCTCAGGCAGGAACCCTTACTTCCTCTCCTTAATGTCGTGCTTGCACAATGTTTTGGAATCGTAGCATATCTGTAGGATTTGAATAAGTGCAATCTCACACCTTTCTCATTTTTATCGCATTCTTCTTTTACCATTCCATAGTTACTAGAACCACTTAATTCTGGCTTAATGCCACATTACACCATATTCCCCATTTTCTGGGGAGTACTATGATTTGGTGCTACGAGGATCTATGTATAGATGTTTTACCTCTTCATCTTTGGCGTCTTTTCACATCATCGATGACTCTTACTCGCCTCGCGGTAATCCTTCTGTACTAAGGATAATAAATTTCCTTACTCGCGAGGGTGACACCTAGTATAACTGGCACATACAGTCCCTTAAGCTTAACTTTGCTCACATTGCAATAGGGAAACGTCTTCCTGAATGACCATTCTCTGAATTTCTCATCAATCTTCTTCTGTTGTCCATTCTATTATCACCGGAACGTAATATGAAATTCTCATGATGTTGACTATTATCCAATCACTCAGTCTTTAATTCACGTTTAGTTTATCTTGTTCACCATCCCATACTGATTTCCCTTACTCTGGGGTCTAACTTTTCTTTATGGTAATCACGTTAGAGTCACAAACATATTTCTCGAAATGAAGATATGACTTTATAGCCTATACTCTTTTGTTGTCTCAAGGCCTGTCACCTCTCATCTTTTCCTTCCCTTGGCTATAGACTCTGTAATACTCTATTGTTTTCATCCATGTATCACATCTTACTCATAATTCTTCATTATCTCTTTTCTTATTTCCCTGCTAACATTTACACCTATCACTTTATTCTGAAAACTCCAACAAGACATTCTTTCTCTTTTAACTCCCCTTGCTCCATTCCCTGACTCTTAGGGTTGCCTAACAATCTCGCTCTATTAGGGACATGAGCCATACTAAGGTAATATTTATCCCTTCCAGGATTCCAGTGTCTGTCTTTATAATTTTTTTTATTATTATTCTAGTATTCACATCTAGATGTACTATTCTAGAGTGCATCATCTGGGTGTCTCACATGGAGATTTTGTTAGCACATTTACAATATCTTTCGGAAATGTCAACTAACGCAAACTATCCAACCATCATTTTGGGTTACTTTAACCCCAGTCGGTTCCTGATATCCCGTCCTTCTCTTAAACTATATTTGTTGGCTCCCACAGAGCATAACTGAGATGGGTGCGACTAATTGTTCATACCTCTGTTACAATTGAAGGTAACTCAAAATGCTAATATTTCTCTGCTTGAATTGTAAATACTGTTAATCTTCAATAACTGGGTACCTCATACGCTTCTTCACGTTGCTTCTTTTACTTGTTGAAACTTGTGTCTACCTTCCGATTCTCTTATTCTATTTTACCATTAGATTGGATAGACATTCTTTCCTTAGGGATATGTATACGGTCGAAACCGGGAATGACCGATCTTGAGGTTTCTACGGCATTCCGAATCTGGTCTCGATATTATCGGGGCACGGACCAAGGATCAACTTTGAGGTGACTTATTCGAGGATCGGTATCGAGGTATCGATATACCTCAAGATAGGATGAAGATCATAGCCCGTCAAAAAAATGCGCGGGACTCCCAAGAATGCTTGGCTAAGGCTGACACACACCTGCAAGAATAATACAAGTCCCTACCGGACCATTGAATAGTTGTACCGACTATTTACTTTTGTAATAGTTATACATGTACCATATTGGGATTCCCCCTCCTATATAAAGGGGATCCTTATCATTTCTTGCGCACATGATATTTAATACAAGAACATTCTCAGCTCTCTAACTTAAACATTCTCCATTGTTGATTCTTTTGATTTATTGCTTACATTTATTGTGTTTCATTTATTGTTCTTGATTTATTACTCATCATTGGTCATAAATAGCCACCTTAAAGGATCTTAACACTGTTAGTCCTTCATCGATCGTTCACTACTGTCACCGAGCTTCGACCTCAAAGTCATATCTCGGACATATATTTGCTCTCTTTAACTCTTATCTTATTTTTTCAACTCACACTTAGCATCTATTTCCTAACAACTAGTATTAAAATAAATCACATATTTTTAGAACCACAAAATCCAATTCAATTGTAATTACCATTTTCTAGGTAACAGTTTGTCACCCACCATTGGGCTAAAAATATTAGTGATTGTTTTAGTGTTGGTTTACTGAAAAACACAAGCATTCTTAACACTTTTTCTAGTCCAAGAATCTTTGATTTCATGTCAAAATGTCTACCTCAGTGAATGCACATGAAAACGACGGCTCTGAGGACCATGGAGAGAATGATGTAGCTGTTTCCGGCGCTAGTGTACCACTGCAAAACCCTGAGAACACACCAGAGCCAATCCCAATGGATGTGGGCTCACGCAACGCCCAACATGTCGATATAAGATCCCATACTAATGGGAACATACGCCGAGAAGGCCAACAAGAAACACGGAAAACCCCTGCTCAAAGGGAAAGAGAAGTCAGCCTCCATGAGATTTTTGAAATGTTGCAGACAGAACAAGTGGCAATCGCTAAACTACAGGGTCATCAAAAGACTTCTAGCGCAATGGCACCAGAAACGGCTCTTCCAGTCGAACATGCACCGCAAAGGTCAAGCAACAACGGGTCAGCAACCGATTCTGATGTCATGAAAATGCTCGAGGGACTCATGAAGAGGATTGAGTCAATGTTCCAAGAGAGATAACCAAGGCCATGCAAGGGAAGATATCAACCGTATATCGGCAATCAAAAAAACATCCTGAGATGCAACATGCCTCAAACCGATCGAAGGACGGATCGAGGTCGGAATCCTCGAGGACTTATAAACAAAGCAAGGTTAAAGAGGCGCACAGGGCCGACAGAGATGCTCTGATTATCCGAGTACAACTTCAACATTGGCGTTTCAGACATCGTATCGGCCATAGGGAAAATCAAAGATATCAGGTGGCCAAAACCAATACTATCATACCCTTCGCAAAGGAACCCCACCTTGGTGTGCGAGTTTCACGGCATGCACGGGCATA
The DNA here is from genome assembly GCA_005239495.1 of Nicotiana undulata. Taxonomy (NCBI): domain Eukaryota; kingdom Viridiplantae; phylum Streptophyta; class Magnoliopsida; order Solanales; family Solanaceae; genus Nicotiana; species Nicotiana undulata. The sequence continues at coordinate 16,659 of ML260865.1, read as the reverse complement.
AGACCAAAGACTGTAGATAGCTCCGAGAAGAAGTAGCCCGATTAATTAACAAAGGGCACCTCGAAGAATTCATCAGCGGTCAAACTATAAACCACTTTCGGGGAAGAGAAATAGATCGGAGGAGCGGAATGGGAAAACCTCAGCACGTAGTTCATATGATCATCGGGGGACCGACGTTCCTCAAGGGTCCGTGAACAAGCGGAAAAAGTATCCGCAGCTATAATAGGGCAAATTCGGGGCCGCATGCCCGAAAACACCCTTGTATTCAGTGAAGATGACTTCGAAACCTTATCTCATCCACATAACGATGCACTGGCAATTTCCTTTCTCTTGAGTAATATTCAAATTAAACGTGTACTCGTGGATCCAGGTAGATCGGCCAAGGTAATCAGGTCGAAGGTGGTGAAGCGGCTCGGACTGTTCGATCAAATCATACCTACTTCTCGAGTCCTCAACAGATTCAACATGGCCGGTGAAGCAACGAAGGGGGAAATCACCCTCCCAGTCAACCTGTCTGGTACGGTTAAAATTACCAAATTCCATGTCATTGAAGGTGACATGAGGTACAATTCATTTCTCAGGAGGCCGTGGATACACAGCATAAGGGCAGCGCCGTCAACTCTTCATCAAATGATGATGTTTCCAAGAAAAGACGGTATAAAGACAGTGTATAGGGAGCAACATGCGGCAAGAGAGATATTCGCGGTTCCAAACGAGGCATCAACGTCCATGCCCTCCACCTCGGAGGAGCCAAAGGGAAAACGGACTCCCGAGGATGACGAGGAAGACTTCCCCGCTTCCCAAACTTTCGTTGGCCCCGAAGAATCGGATGCACCTAAATCGACCATTGAAGATTTGGAGCTGGTTTTTCTGGTTGAACATCTCCCAGATCGAAAAGATATACCTGGGCGCAGGACTAACTCCCGAAATCAGGAAAAAACTCATTCAATTTCTTATTAATAGCATCGACTGCTTTGCTTGGTCCCATTTAGACATGACAGGGATCTCGCCGGAGATAACCACCCATCAACTAAGTGTCGATCCCATGTTCAAATCGGTGAAGCAAAAAAGAAGACCTCAGTCCGAGGTAAATCATGCATTCATCAAGGACGAGGTAAAAAGCTCCTTAAAATAGGGTCTATTAGGGAGGTAAAATACCCCGATTGGATGGCCAATGTGGTGGTAGTCTCCAAAAAGGGAATAAATTAAGAATGTGCGTAGATTATAAAGACTTGAATAGAGCATGCCCAAAATACTCATTCCCACTACCCAACATCAACCACTTGATTGATGCTACGGACGACCACGAGATCCTCACCATTCTCGATGACTATTCGGGGTATAATCAAATCCAGATGAACCCCGAGGATAGGGAAAAGACTTCATTCATCATGAAGTACGGTACGTATTGCTACAACGTGATGCCCTTCGGGCTAAAAAATGTGGGAGCCACGTACCAGTGCCTAGTTAATAAGATGTTTGAACATCAAATAGGAAAACCCATGGAAGTTTATATTGATGATATGCTAGTTAAGTCCCTGCGCGCAAAGGACCATTTGACTCACTTGCAGGAGACATTTGACATCATCCGAAGCTACAACATGAAGCTCAACCCCGAGAAGTGTGCCTTCGGAGTAGGTTCGGGCACATTTTTAGGCTTCATGGTGTCAAATAGGGGGATTGAGATCAACCCTGACACAATCAAAGCCATCGAGGAGATCACGGTGGTAAACAATGTCAAGGCCGTACAACGACTGACCGGGCGGATAGCGGCCTTGGGCCGATTCATATAGAGGTCGTCAAATAGGAGTCACCACTTCTTATCTTTTCTCAAAAAGAAAAAAAGCTTCGAATGGACTCTGGAGTGCAAACATTCCTTATAAGAGTTGAATCGGTATCTATTGAGCGCACCTTTACTCCACACCCCAAAAAGGATGAAACGCTGTATTTATACATGGTCGTATCCGTGGTGGCGGTAAGTGGTGTACTGGTTCAAGAAGAACAAGGTACGCAATTCCCTGTTTACTATGTCGGACCCTGGGAGATGCCAAAACCAGGTATCCACTCCTAGAAAAATTAGCTCTTGCATTAATAAGTGCATCTCGGAATTTAAAACCTTATTTTCAATGCAATTGCATTTGTGTTTTAACAACATACCCTCTTCAAAGCATATTGCATAAGCCCGAGTTATCAGGCCGACTGGCCAAATGAGCCATCGAACTCGGGGGGTATGACATCGAGTATCAACCCCGAACGACTATCAAATCCGAAATCTTGGCAGATTTTGTGGCCAACTTTACGCCCACCCTCGTACCCGAGGAAGAGAAAGAAATTTTTCTAAAGACGGGCACATCTTCAAGGGTATGGACCTTATTCACCGATGGTGCCTCAAACGTGAAAGGTTCCGAGCTCGGCATAGTTCTAAAGTCACCTACGGGCGACAAAATTAGACAATCTACAAAAACTGCAAAATTAACTAACAACGAAGCCGAGTATGAGGCTATGATTGCAAGTCTGGAATTGGCCAAAGGCCTAGGTGCCGAAGTCATCAAAGCAAAGTGTGAGGCCTTTCTGGTTGTAAATCCGGTAAATGGGAGCTTCGAGGTTTCGAGAAGACAGGATGCAGAGATACTTAGACAAAATTCAAGTCTTGTTGCACCGCTTCAAAGAATGGACCCTGGTCCACGTACCTCGAGAGCAAAATAGCGAGGCCGATGCCCTCGCAAACTTGGGAGCATCTGACTCTGTACCGGATAACTGGAATAACCATTGTAGGAACACCGTGTCGGTGGTGCACTAAAAGATGACTGCCCTACATGAGTACCCTAACTAACTGAAGCACCACGAGTAGTTTGAAGTGCGGACTAGACTAGCCGACTGCCAGAGCCTCCACCATGATGAGTCATATCTGAAGAGTAGAATCCATTGAACCCTCCAGAACCTCGAGACCTCTCCTTATCCTCTCCCTCCTCACCCCAAATATGCTCTAACATCCTGGCAATCTCCACCACCAGCTGAAATGGAATATCAGTCTGCAATACCCGAGCCATGCAATATCTAAGATCATACTCAATGAATTTGCAGACTCGCTCTCTGACTGTAGGGACCAAAGTAGGTGCATGATGGGATAACTCAATGAACTTGATGGAATACTCTGACACTATCATGGTGCTCTGACGCAGCTGCTCAAACTCTGCACGCCATACATCCCAGAGGGTCTGGAAAATAAACTCCCTCAAGAACATCTCTGAAAACTAGGCCCAAGTGGGTGGTGCTACATCGGTTGGTCTACTCTCCTCATAAACCTGCCACCACTGATACACTACCCCGGCAGTTGGAATGTAGTAAAATCAACTCCGCTCACCTCCATAATAGTCACGGTGCGGAGAATACGGTGACACTTCTTTAGAAATTCCTGTGTATCCTATGTAGCTGTGCTAGTGAAAGTAGGTGGAATATACCTCTTGGACCTCTCAAGCCTCTTCTTCTCCTAATCTAATGCCCCTGGCCTAACCTTAGGCTAAACCGGAATAACATGTTATACCGGCACCACACCCGGAACCTAACTAATGTGAGCCTGCTGCTCTGAAGTATGGGCGGTGGGAGTCTGCGCTCCTCCCCCAGTCTGCAAAGTATTTGGTGCAATGAAGATCAACCTTTCCTGAGCTAATGTACCAAACATGCTCAAGAACTACGCTAAAGTCTCCTAAAGTTCATGGGTAATAACAAGTGCCTCTGGTGCCTGTCCTCTAACCGGAGCTATGGGCGGCTCCTCAACTACTGCTCTGACATGTGCTATAGTTGTGGTGCATGCCCTTCCTCGGCCCCGAACTCTCGCGGCTCTAGCAGGGGGCGCGGGTGTCTACTCAACTAATTCGGTAGCGTGTGTCCTCACCATCTGTGAGAGAACAGATACAAAGGCTCAAACTTTGAAATCAACAAATCCGCACGACAAGAATGAAAGATGTGGATATTTTTCCTAATAGTTTTGTAGCCTCTCGAAGATAACTACAGACATCTTCGTTCCGATCCGCAAGACTCTACTAAACTTTCTTATGACACGTAGTACCTATGAACCTAGAGGTCTGATACCAACTTGTCACGACCCCAATTTTCCTCCGTAGGATGTCGTGATGGCACCTAGTCTTTAAGACTAGGTAAGCCTAACACTTACTGAATTAATGAAAAAATTCAACCAACAACTATTAAATATCACACAGAAATTTCTATACAAAGCCAACAATCCCGAAACCAATAGTACAAGTCATAAGCTCTACTGAGTTTGCTAGAAACTCTCTAAGTACAACTGTTCCAGAATAGACATAAATTTTATAGAAATAGCTTCCAAAGGTGACTCCGAGGCTTGTGAACGTGACGATAAGTATACCTTGAACTCTCCAAAATAATATCTAATCCGCTATATAACAATCCCCATACTCCAAAGTATCTGGATCTACACAAAAATATGCTGAAATGTAGTACGAGTACACCACAGTTGGTACCCAATAAGTATCAAGACAAACCTCGGTGGAGTAGTGGCGAGGTACCAGTCAAGACTCTCACTAGACAAAATAATTGTGTAGTATAGAAGTATAAAACTACTAATGGAAAGTATGAATTAGTAAATGGAAACAATAATCAACATGTGATGTAAACAGTAAGGCAATAGGAACACCATGAAAGAACCGTTGAAACCAAATAAGGAACACAATGACAACCAATAACTCAAGCCATTCTAGAACAAGGATCACAACGAAACCACTCCATAATACTTCATCAATTAGTCACGGGTCTCAACCCATCTTTATCTACTCACGGCACCTCATGCCCATTTCTCAAATCACAACCGCACGGACTACTCACGTGCCAATACCTCAATCCACCTGGCATGATCACGTGATCACATTCACAATTTTACCAGCATGGTCATAGGCTCACTATCAACACGAAAATAGATAATTCAAGAAAACATAGGCATCGTCAATAAATGTCATGTTTCATACTCCAGAGCTAGTATAAGTGGCACACTATGGTGTGTGCTTTTTCTAGTTACTACTACAGCCCAAGTCAACAAGTAATATCAAAGACATCGAATAGCTCATCAAAACAACAAAGTAAATCACGTAAGGTGTATGACAAACACAAGGAAAATCACACCATCACACAAAAATCACCAACACAATGTCTCCAAACCATCACACATCATCCCTGACATTGCCATCCTTAATTATCTGATAGCCACCCGTATCACTCCGCCCTGACATTAACATTAGCCACCCTTATCTCTCTCATAGCCACCCATATCACTCTGTGTAATAGCCAACCTTATCGCTCCCCCGGATAATAACACAATAGCCACCCGTATCACTCTGTACATTTAACAAGAGTGAGATGCCACCCTTATGCACTTCTTAACAACAACAGTGAAATGCCATCCTTGTACTATGAATAACAACAACGGTGAAATGCCACCCTTATACGTCACGTAACAACAATAGTGAAATGCCACCCTTATACTCCGCATAACAACAACCAAACCACACAACAATTCACATGTGCTATCATCACAATCAACACAACATATCAACTTGTATCACAAGTTTTCGTAAGCCACAAACTTTCCAAAGGTTCAACAATCTCAATATTTTCACAACAAATAGCCCACAACTCAACACAACGAATATAGAATATCAATAACAACAAAATGAATGGAAAAGTAACTCAACAAGGAACAACACCCCCTTTAAACACAACATCAATTAAAATAGATTAATGACGCACGATAACTTCAATTCTAATTAATTATTTAAGAATAACCTCGATAGTGAAAGTACTTCCAAGAAATGGCAAACTTCAGACTCTAGTGTATGAATTAGGCTAACAATGAAGTAGTTGGCGTGAACTAGCAACTATGTCAAATTGAAGGAGAGTAACCCGACAACAAAAAGGATATCATGTACAACAAATTCATCTAAGAGTAACTCAACAATAAATGAAATCATAAAATGGTAGAAGTAGTAACAACTTCAAATAAAGCATATAAGAGAAAACTCGACAAGTAAAGAATGTGACATGTAACGACAACTTCAAATAAAGCATGTGAGAGTAGACATGACGAATAAAAGATATAACATGAGCCAAAAATTCCAAATAAGTACATGAGAGAAGCCTAAGAGTCTAAACCGGTCAATTTCCACATATAAGTCCGAGTACGTACTCGTCACCTTACGTACACGGCTTTCACATGACACAAATAACACAAACAACTGAAATCCTAAGGGGTAGTTCCCTCACACAATGTTAGCCAAGATACTTACCTCAAAGAAACTAAACTGATACTCTAAAGTGATGTTCTCTTGTGAAATAACCTCCGGACGACTCAAATCGAACCAAAATAACTTAATATTAGGAATAAAAACCACAGGAAATAGTTCTAGATAATAAAGCTTCGATCTTTAATGAAAATTAAAATGTCAACCCTGAACCAGCACCTCGGAACCCGAAAAACTTTACGAAATCCGAACACCCATTTCTACACGAGTCCAACCATACCAATATTATCCAATTCCGACATCAAATCGACCTTCAAATCCTCATTTTACATTTTTGAAAGATTTTACAAACATTCCCATTTTCTCTCATTCAATTAACTAATAATGATAAAAATAATTATGGAATCATGAAATATAATAAAATTCGGGTAAAGAACACTTAACTAACAATGAAAATAGGCTACGTGAGCGCACATAGAAAAATGCGAACGCGATGAGTAAAAGACTACTAGCTCCCAGCTCCACTGCGCGAACGCACAGAGACATGCGCGAACACGAGCAACTGAATGCATAAGCTTTACGAACGCGTGCCCATGATCTCATTCTCGATGAACAAAATCCCTAAGCTCCATCAAACCTTTTGCAATCGTGTCTTCATCTTCGTGACCGCGAAGAACAATAGGCACACCAACAAATCAGCAGTCCAAAAACATGGCGTAATGGCCTGTAGCCCATTTAGAACACACTCGTGGCCCCTGGGACCCCTTTGAAACATAGAAACAAGTTCCATAACATAGTGCATACCTACCTCGAGGCCCCAAATATCATCAAACAACATCAAAACTACGAATAGCACCTCAAACGAACTTATGAACTTTTAATTTCTACAACTCGCGCCGAATCATATCAAATCAACTTGGAATGACGTCAAATTTTTCATGCAAGTCCCAAATCACATAAAAGATCTAATCTAAATCTTTGAATAACAATCCAAGTCCGATACCAACAAAGTCAACTCTCGGTTAAACCTTTGAATCTTCCAAACCTTCAACTTTTCAATTTTTGCCAAAATGCATCAAATTAACCTAAAAACCTCCAAATCCAAATTTGGACACACGCCTAAGTCCAAAATCACCATAAAAAATTATTGGAATCATCAAAACACCATTCCAGAGTCGTCTACACAAAAGGAAAACTCATGTCAACTCTTTTAACTTAAGCTTCTAAAACCATAATCATCCTTCAAAATCAATCTCGAATCATCCGGAATCCGAACTCGACCATACACGCAAGTCATAATACACAATACAAAGCTGATTGAGACCTTAAGCCACTGAATGGGGCTCTAATTCTAAAAAAAACCGGTTGGGTCATTACACGTAAGCAGTTCTTTGTTGACCATAGATGTGCTTGTCACTTACCAATAAATATTTCCCGTTGTTGGCCCCTTTGAGACTATAAACCTTTTCCTTGGCACCAACATTACAAGCTATATTTGTTCTTAACTTAAGTTTGTTGAACCTTTACCTCTGAAGGCACTTAGTTGCTAAAAAAGTAAGGTAAGGGATTGGGATGTATCTTTTGAGCTAAACCAAAGAAGGGACCATAAGGCACATTAAAGTTGTGAAACATTCTACTAGCTGATGAACTTTAATGTATGGAGTGTATGTAGAAGAAAAAAGATAAAAGAAAATTGCAAGGAAAACTACAAATAATGTTGATAGTTAAAAAGAAGAAAAAAAAACACCTCCTTATCTTAATTCGTTCTAGTGAGGATGTACAAGTGCTTAATTTTAAAAGGATATGTTATTTATGGTTTGTGGTGAGTGAATTGGTTGATAAGAATGCGTGTTCGATTCTTCAGTGCAGTGTATTAAAGTGCTTAGGAGGGTTGGTCACTGTTCCTAAAGGTATCATACCCGCCCATTAGCCTATATTAACCCAGAAAGACCTAATTTATCCCATACTTTGCTAGCTAAGATTAGTAGAGATGTACACTATGAGCAAGCATATGGCATGACCACGAGATGCACATGACCTTCCTTGCACGAGTGATTGATTAATCTTTCTACAGTGTGATGTCCTTAAACTATGTTCAAAGTTATACTTGAATGTGTGGACTATATTTCTTCACTTTCTAGTTTGTTGGTGAGGGCACATGATGTCATGGCAGATTGGTAATGTTATTAAATTCTCTTATTGGTTGAGTGCGCGAGTTGATGGTGCTCAGCGGTAACGAGTCGGCTCTTGAGGTAGGATGGTCATGGGTAAGTTGTTTGAATTGGTTGAATTAAATTTTGTATACATGGGCATGTTTGAAATGGGAAGCATGTGAATTTTGTATGCTCATGCTTGATTGCCAAAATTGAAAATAGTCAAGGTAGAGTGTATGATTAAAATTTGAATTTCTCCTCCATAGTCGATGTGTAAGTTATTAGGGTGTAATTAATAGTTCCATTGCTCGAGCGCGAGTACGAGTTTAAGTGTGGGGTGTTGATATTTGGCCTAAAGTATTTATATTATGCATATCACCTCTCATTTGACTCATATTTCAGGCGTTTTGTATGTGTAATGTAATAATTTATTCTAATTCGTGGTATTTTTTTTGTGTAGGAGTCAATTGGAAGTGATTTGGAAAGTTTTCACGCAGATTGAAGTAAAAATAGAAGAATTTGGAGGAAGTACGAGTTTGGTATGCAGGTTTGCGCCAGGCACCAAACAAAATGCCAATGGCAGCAGATCATAAAAATGGAAAAGTTCAGTGCCCAAGTTCACGCCAGGCACCAACTAAAACGTATTTGACAGCATGCTAAGAAGTTCAATGTCCAACTTCGCTCCACGCGCAAAGAATCATGCCCAAGGGCGAATTTTGTCCTAATTCATCTGGAACTTGATGATTTCAATCCTACACGTCCCCAATAAGTATAACAGGGTTCTAAACCTATTTTTTGGGGAGGGAGTGAACATTATTTGGAGGCGATAACATTACACGAAGCTCTCGGGAGCAAGGATTCACAATTTTTCTTCGTCTTTCTTTGTATTTTCAGTTATTCAAACACTTGTGAAATAGTTTAACGTTATCACGAGTGGCTAAAACCCATAAATTCAAGGGTTGTGATTTATCCATGAATATTATTGTTCGAAATTTGCTTTACCTTGATTATAGTTTGCTAATATATAGTTGTTTTTGCGTAATTGTCTAGCCAACAATGATGTTCTATTTCCTATCTATGTTATGCTCGGGAAAGCTATGTCGAGATTAGAGAAGAATTTAAGAGGGCATGCTCTTAAATCTGAGTGCGG